>CAUYQG010025615.1:0-11156 GCA_963574415.1 Tarsius wallacei
ATAAATCAAAAAATTAGCCGGGCGTGGTAGCACGCGCCTGTAGTTCCAGCTACTTGGAAGGCTGAGGAGGAAGGATCGCCGGAGCCCAGCAGGTCGAGGCTGCGGTGGCCGGGAGCGGCCACTGCACTCCAGTCTGGGCGACAGAGTGAGACTCCAACTCAAAAAAAAAGAAAAAAGAAAAATTGAACTGTCAGTGTCTAGTTTTAGGAGACTGAATAAAATCTGGGCACATTCTTCCAGTTGAAAACTATGTACCTGCACAGAATAAGGGAACTTTATTTGTACACTGATGAAACACTCTTAAAAGATACAAGAGGGAACCCCTAAAAACTGAAAACTATTTATAAAAAATTGTGTATGTTTAAACTTCAGTCACCTTCAAAATACTGTCTGTTTGATTCAATATGCGTATCAAGATGCTTTTTCCACTGCTCAAAACAGTTTTTGAACTCATCAATTTTGATGCCTTTGAGTACTTCTGGCATTTTTGTTTCATCTCTTCCACATCGGCAAAATGTTTGTTTCCCTTTGAGGACTTATTTCATCAGGGGAAACAAAAAAGTCGCTCAGGGAGAGTGAGTTACAGGGGTCATGCCGTTTTTGGTCAAAAATTGCTGAACACGCAATGCAGTGTGTCCAGATGTGCTTGTAAATCAGTCATCATGAAATGGGCAAATGCGTTGACAGAATCTTCACAAAAAATTCACTGAAGCTGAGTGCAGCCTTTCACAACAATGCTAGCTGGTACACTGATGCCGATGTGTTCCTAGAACACTTACCTAGCAGGGGAAACCTGTACTACATGGGGCCCACCCTCCAAAAGATAATTCTGGTTTTCTTGGAGTCCCCCTTGCATACTTTCTATTCAGAAAGTTTGAGTGACCACAGATCATATCATTGGGGTTGAAAATTATGTGAAACATCTGTGTGTTTTACTCTCACATCTGTGTCTGCCACCTGTTGTTGTGGCTGGTCCCTTTGACCTTGATGACTGGAAAAGCTGGCACTGACTATTGGCTCACCCTAGAACAACTTCCCTGCCCCCAGCATATTGATATTTCTCCTCTGGATTTATGTGCCTGACGGTGTTTCTGTTTCTACCCCCAGCTTTGGCAGCATGTAAGCGACTGTTTGCCAAGAACCCAGGTCACCACTGTGAAAGGGGGCCTTAGGGAGAAGAATATCCAGAGGAGACCAATGCCAGATGCGTCTGAAATTACACTCACCGTTTGCAGCATGAGACATTTTGTGCCAGCGTTTCTCTTCTACTGGCAAAGACTGAAGCTCTCCAGGTAGGAGGGTCCTGGGAGCCACAAGTGCCAGGAACCTTGCTGGAGGAGAATGAGGCCAGATATGAACTCTCTAAAGTGAACTCAATTTTCAGCTTATGAAGGAATTTTACGTAAAGCAGTTATTTAATTTGCTCATATTCAAGTTCCAAAGCCTTCTGTGTGAAGTGCCAGCAGTCACCCTTCTCCTCCGGGCGTTATCAGGATTTTCCTGGCACCAAATAGAACTCTTCTTGGTACTTTTGGCAGTAAGGCGGTGACAGATCTGCAGGACAGATTATCTGCTAAATGCTCTTGGGCAAGACACAAAGGCAAAACCTGTGGAAGCAGCATCAGGACAGCAGAGCAAAGACCCCTTCCTCGCTTCTCACTTGCACAGAAACTCAGCCTGGACTTGGATGCTTTTACCGAAGTTCTGTCCTGCCTTGTTCACCTCCAAAGTCCATTTGCTTTGGGGAGACCTGGCATTTTCCGCTGCCTCCTGTGGCTCCTTTCTCCTGTCATTCTCCCCAACCACCTACTCAGGCAGTTGAAGGATGTAAACTGTGGCATGGGGTGTGCTGTCCTCCGGGGACTTGCTTTCTTTCCCAGGCTGGTGCTGTTGGAAAGGACCGTCTGAAGCCTGCAGTTTATCCTAGGGAGGAGGGCACCGGCTTGGCCTGGATCCTCCACCATGTTCCTGTTGCTGCCTTTTGACAGTCTGATTGTCAACCTTCTGGGCATCTCCCTGACTGTCCTCTTCACCCTCCTTCTTGTTTTCATCATAGTCCCAGCCATTTTTGGAGTCTCCTTTGGCATTCGAAAGCTCTACATGAAAACTCTGTTAAAAATCTTTGCGGTGAGTTGTGCTGTTACAAAAGGTTGCTCTGCCAAGGAGGGAAGAAGTGTTTTTAGCAAAAAGAGTTATTCTTATCAGACTGATTGTTATCTATATTGAATAGACAGAAAGTTGGTAGAAGAGAAAGTGGCATTTTGAGTAAAAAAAGTAAGTAAATGTGTACTTTTGAAAGCCTTTACGGTCTTTCTTATTGAGCTAAGGTACTTGTATGATTGATTCATGCTCAGCATAGGATCTGTTCCATGACTCCACACCTTGTCTGTTTATTTAAAAAAGAGAGGGCCTTAGAGTTACACAATCATTGCCAGTCTCTACCTCTTCTCACATAACAGATGCTGAAGCTCAAAGTTGCTGCTGACATACTCCCTCACTGATAAGCATGGGAGAAACTTCTCTCTCTTTCAAGTATTTATCCTAAGTAGATTCTTGCATTTCAGACAAAAAGAATGAACAGAAAAGGGTATTTGAATTGTGTTGTTTTCTTAGAGATGGAGGAGAAAGGTAATACATTTCTGAACATATGTCAGAAGTTACCTGACGATTGAATTATACTGTTGAACAGAACTGGTCATATTTTAAAGGAAATGGGGGAAAGTGATGTTTCCTGGAAGTTGATCCCTACCACAGGGCTTTAAATATCCCTCCAAAGGTTTGGTGATTTAATTGCAGTGTCTGTTTTTGGTAGCCACCAAATCTTTAGGAATTCACATATAATTTGAGAAGTGCGCTTAGTAAAATAAAACAGCATTATCTGTTCATATAGTATCTTGTGATTTTCAGAGTAATTTTCATTTTTCTTTGGTTCTTTATAATTCTGTGGTAGACAGGATAAGTATTTGCATTTTGTCCATGAAGAAAGAGACTCAGAAAGATTAAGAGAGCTATATTAGATGTTACAGTGACAAATACTTTTATGTATGTCATTGAATCTTGGGTTTTATCTTTTTTTGGTCTTTAGTATTCCTATAAGAATATGATTTTTTTTCACTTAAAAAATTGAGGTGACATTGGCAACATAAAACTAATCATTTTAAGGTGAATAATTCAGTGGATTTACTGTATTCACAGTGTTGTACAACCACCACCTCTCTTCCAGTTCCACGTTTTTTATCACTCCAAAAGGAAACCCAATACTCATTAAGCATTTGCTGCTCATTTTTCTCTCACCCAGCCCCTGGCAACTGCCAGGCTGCATTCTGTCTCTGGTTTCACCTATTCTGGATATTTCGTGTGAACGCAATCATACATTGTGTATCCTTTTGTGTCTGGCTTCTTTCACTTAGCATAACATTTTCAAGCTTCATCTACATCATAGCATGTATCAGTACCTTTGTGTGTATGGGAGGCTGGATTAGATTTCACTGTGTGTCTATACCATGATTTACTTATCCATTCATCCGTTGATGGACATTGATGGGCTGTTTCCACCTTCTCTGGCTATTGTGAATAGTGCTGCAGTGGACCTGTCTGTACATATATTTGTTTTAGTATGTATTTTCAAGAATATGATTGTTGAGCACTACTTTAGGATAGTAAGGGTATCTGTATTCTTGCTACTAAGAGAGCAGTTTGGAGAGTGGCAGCATGAGTGCCACCTAACCCCCATAAGCTGGTTAGAAATCGAGATCACACGCCCACTCCAGACCTATGAATTAGGCTCTGCATTTTAACAAAGATATAGATGATTCAGCTGTACATTAAAATTTGAGAAATGGTGATCTAGTCGGTCTTTTAGCTTGCTATTTTACTAATATATCATTCATTTAAATTAATCAGGAAATGTAATTTTCACATATTTCAGTCCAAGAAAATCTTGAGCAGTGCACAGGATCCCTGTGGACAATATAACTTATGCCTAGGCAACAGAGTGAGGCTCCAACTCAAAAAAAAAAAAAAAAAAAATAGAAAGAAACTAGATTTGCACCTCTTCTTTTCTAGAGGTGTGTGCCAGGGCTGAAAGGGTTGTGAGTGCCCTTTTGATCCTGTCCTGTTAGGCTTTATGGATAATTACAGTCTGTCTGTAAGCTGGAGTTAAGGGGTGGGCTAGAGAGGAAGGGCCTATTCCAGCAAGGGCCTAGGGAGTTCTGGAGGGGTATTTGCTTTTCACATCCTCTGTTACTGCTCTGAGTATGTCTGCATGGACAGTAAGAACTGAATGCTACCTTTATAGTGGTCAGATTAAGTACAAGCTGGATTTGACCAAACTGACTTCAGACTTTGGAAAGTGTGTGTCTATGTATATATCTACCCATATTTGTGGGTGTATTGTGTATTTTTTTAATAGACGAGTGTCTTAGTCTTTGCTGCTATAACAAACTACCATGGACTATGGGGCTTATAAAAAACATTTATTTCTCACAGTTTTGGAGACTGAGAAGTACAATATGCAAGGTGCTGGCAGATTCAGTGTGTAAGGGCCTGCTTCCTGGTTCATAGATATTCGTCTTCTCTCTTAGGTGGCAGAGGGATGAGGGAGCTCTTTGCTGTCCCTTTTTTAAGGGCACTTGTCCTGTTCATGAGAGATACACCTCCATGACCTTATTACCCCCCAAAGGCCTTATCTCCAAAGACCACCACCTTGGAGATTAGGTTTCAGCATATAAATTTTGGAGGTCTCTCCAAGCAAGGAGAGACCTTTGTTTTTCTCTTTTTAGCCTCTTTGCTCCTTTGATTGGGGTGATATACATAATTTTAGGGCTGGAAGAAAACTCAAAGATCATCTTAATTTTGTGTTTCTCCCTTTTGACTATATAGCCTAGTCACCCAGAGAAATGTTTTTAAAATGCTATTTAGTACTTAAGTACTAAATAATATTTTTATAAGTATTTAAAATATTATTTTTTGGAGCACCAGAATTTCATATAGTTGGTCTGGGTGGGCATGTTTTAAATATTTCCCAGTAGGTTCTGATGTACACTATCAGAAGGTGGAGTCTAACCCTCTTTTCCTGAGTGGGAACCTGCCTTAGTGATTCTTCAGAACACAGAGGATGTGGTGGGCATGATACTGTGTCATGTGTGAGATTAGGTTAGAAAAGGCAGTGTCACTTCTGTCTGGCTTGCTCTCTTGGGCTGCTTGCTCCTGTAATTCAGCCACTGTGTGGTGAGGAGGCCAGGCCATGTGCAGGTGATTCAGCTCACAGCCCAGTAAGGCCTTGACCACCATCACCTTCCCCCCACAGGAGTGAGTGAACCTTCCAGCCCTACACTGTTGCCACATCTGTGCAACCTTCATTTTTGTGAGTGAAATAAATGGTGGTGGTGTTTAAGCCACTAAATTTTGGGCCAGTTTGTTACATTGGCAGTAGTTAACCAGACAGATATTAGAGAATTGTAATCATTTACCTGTGTATCACAGTTTATAGCACCTTTGAGTTTTTTAATTTTTTTTTTTGTTGTTGCTTATTTCCTTTTAGTCTTTGGCAGTACACATTCATGTTTTGTGGTTATGTTAATAATGTATACATTTAATATTGTGTGTAAGTTTTCTTTTGGTATTATGTCAGCCATTTTCATATTTTACTAGATAAAGATTATTAGAACTGGATATCATGAAGTCCATATATTTTTGGCAGACAAAGTAAGGTGTGACTTAATGGCTAGTTTCCCATGATTAGTTCATCCTGTATAAAGGAAACTGGAGAAAATATTTGTATGTCTGCCAAGGGGAGGAACATGGAGAGGATACAGGCAAATCAGTGCCTTTTCTATTCTCTTTCCTGGAAGATCTAACTCAGTACAGGTCCTGTAATTGCTGAGTCACTGAAGGTCCTTACGTGCAGAGAGAGAGCAGCCTGTTAGATCTGTTCAGTTCAGTCTGTTTTCTTAATGTTTGTGCTTCATTTGAACCCTGTACACAGTGGTGATGATGGTATTAGGAGTGAGATTCCTACAAGTGGACTCTCAACTGAATTGAGAATGACTGGAAAAAGGAGAGAGAAGAAAGCCTGGACAGAAAGGAGAAAGTTGAAAATGAGTGATGTGCAAGGAATTGATCAGGTCAGGTTGGAGAGGATGGGACAGCTGTAATATGACCAGTATTAAACTCCAAAGCAGAATTTATTGGTGGAGAATCAAAGAAACCTGGGGCAGTTAGGAGAGACTAGTGGTGGCGGGATGGTCATTTGTTTTGGGGTCAGGCATTCCTCGAATACCAGGGATCTCCTTATCAGCTCTGAAACTTGACCCAAGTCATTGAACTTTTCAGTCTGTTTATTCATCTAGAGAGTGGGAGTAGTAACACTTATTTCATTTGGTTGTAGTAAAAGAGGTAATGTTAATCATGCATGTCTCCCCTACTCTGGAGGGAAGTATGATTTTAACATAACCTTGAGTAGGCTAAAGGACAAACTGAAGGAGATGGGAATGGTTGGTGGGGGAAGGTGATAGGAAGTAGTTTCAAGTTTTATCATTTCAGGTCAATTTTTCATAAGGAGATCTTGATGAATAGAAATGTTGGGAGCTGATGAATTAAATGCAGCCCTTATTGACTGCCTACTAAGTGTACTCTCTCAGGCTATGCTGGAATGCACATTTGGGTAAGTTCTGACTCCTGCCTCTCATGGTACTTGTAGTCTAGTACGAAAGACAAATGTATGCATATGTAACTAATTCACAATGGTGTGTCAGTTGAAATACACATTAATCTGGTTGCAGGTAGGTAACTTTTCATGTAAGATTTGGCATTAGAACTGGATCCTAAAAGGGAAAAAGATAGAGCATTCTAGAAGTGCAGTGGCTAAAGATGAAGAAGTACAGCCTTGTTTTGAGACAGTACATAGTTCTGTAGAGCAAAAACATTGGGTTCATGTAGGGAATGAGGTGGACTGTAATACTGAATGTTTCTTTAGGCATTGGGAAGTCATTGAAGGGTTTTGAGCAAGATGGAAGCACCGACTCTGGCAACATGTGTCCAGATGCATGGAGTAAGAAGAAGGAAAGCAATTTGATCGAAAATAAGGGTGTGCAGAAGAAAGTGACATGAAACAGCAGGCAGGTTGGGAAGAGTGCCTTCTTGGGAGGATGGCAGGGTCTGAAAGCTTGTACGGCTGGAGAGTGTGAGGCCAGCACCCAAATTGAGAGGGCTGCAGAGGGAATGGCACCAGCTTGCCTGGAGGAGGTATGCTGCCTTAATTCTCAGCATGTTCAGTGGCGCGGGCTGGATGGGTCTTTGCTGAAGTAAGAATAAAGATGTGAATTTGGCAGTACTACCTAGAGATTATAATTGAAGCAGGGAGAGGAGAGCACATTGCTAAAGGGTGGAGCCTTTGCGTGGGAAATGGAAGGTGATGGATGAGCGGAGCCAAGTCTTCAAGGGTCTGGCTCTTTGGTCGCATCCGGTTAGTGCGTGGGAAAATATAGTGGAGGCCAACGGACAAGGAGGAGGGGAAGGTTTTTGCTGAAATTAGTTTTGCCAACCCTGGTAGATCTTACTCATGTGGCTAGTTCCAAGTTGTAGTGTTCAGTAGGGGGAAGAACCAGCAAGAGTGTACCATGGAATCCTCCACATTTCTTCTGCCTTGACTCTCTGTTCACTTCAGTGTTACCCAAAGTGCAGTATCATAATGCCCTGAAATTGTCTCTTTCTGGTAAATGCTGAAAAGGGATTAAGTAAGTTATCCTAAATTTACAGTAAATGACTTCTCAGATCAGGGGAAGAGAGGACTTTTATAGTAAAACGAGCTGTGAATCTAGGATTCTTAATTTTATTCTAGGTATCTGAAAACTATACTTTTCTTTTTAAGAGACAGGATCTTGCTATGTTACCTAGATTGAACTTGAACTCATGGTCTCAGGTAAGCCTCCTGCCCCATCCGGCTGAGTTGCTGAGACTACAGGTGCACCTGGCTGAAAACTATACTTTTTTTTTTTTTTTTTTGAGTTGGAGTCTCACTCTGTCACCTAGACTGGAGTACAGTGGCCACTTCTGGCCACTGCAGCCTCGACCTGCTGGGCTCCGGCGATCCTTCCGCCTCAGCCTTCCAAGTAGCTGGAACTACAGGCGCGCGCTACCACACCCGGCTAGTTTTTTGATTTATTGTAGAGACGAGGTCTCACCAAGTTGCCCAGGCAGGTCTCGAACCCACGGGCTCAGGCAATCCACTCACCTCAGCCTCCCAAGGCTGAGCCACTGAGCCCGGCTGAAATTTTTAAAAATGACAGCTCAGAGAAGTCAATTGTGAAGTTAGCGGATGTCACTGTTTAGCATTGGCCTGTGTATTGTATAAAATATACTTGATCTTTACCTCTGGTTCCTGGCACAGAGTTCCTAAAACCTTGGGATTTCCTGAGTGTAGGAGTGTCTTGTTATTCCTAATGAGCCCCCTTGATCACTCTTGAGTTTATGCTAGTGAGGTGACTTAGATCAGGATCCTGGACAGCTACAGGATGGGGCTGGTCACCAGAGAGACCAAGTGATTAGACAGTTAAAAGTTTCAGCCACGCCCACTAACCTCTGCTCTGTAAAAAAGACTTGACAATACTTGATGAGTTTTGGGGGGCTGTAGGGTGCTGGGAGTGTGGCACCACAGAACAGCATAGCAGCTCCCCACCCCAATGCCCTGCCCTGTACATCTTTTCTGTCTGGTGCTTCCTCAGCAGTATCCTTTATACGAAATTCGTAAGCATAAGTAAAGTGTTTCCCTGAGTTCTGTGAGCCATACCTACAAGTTGTTGAACTCAAGGAGGCGGTTGTGGAAATCCCAGTTTTATAGCTGATTGGTCAGAAGTACAGGTCATAATCTGAGACCTTGACTGGCATCTGAAGTGGGGCGGTCTGTGGGACTGCGTCCTTAACCTGTGGGATCTTGATGTTACCTCCAGGTGGACCGCGTCAGAATTGAATTGAATTTCAGAACACTCAGCTGGTGTTTGCTAAGGATTTGCTTGGTGTGGGGAACAATCCGCCACATCTGGTGCCCCAAGGGTGCTGTGAGAGTGTAGTGTAGAGAAATAGTGTTTTTCTAGCGATCCTTTCATCCAGTCTTCGCTAGGTACGTAAGGGCCTTTACCCTTGGAAAATTTGCTTAAAAATCAGCTGACAAAAAGATTAATAAAAGGCATACAAATTTATTAACCTACTAGGTATCTTATGAAGATCTCAAAGAAATAGCCAGATAAATGACACTTTTCTACCATCTTGAGGTTACAGAAAGAATGGGGACTTGGAGCATGGCCACAAACAGGTTATGGCACTAAATCAGCTTATGGTGGCAAAACAGGTCACAAGAGGGAGAGAATAAGCCACCTGGCTAGCACATGTGGTCTTGTTGTGTAGGTGAAATCTCACAGGTATCAGCTCTCAGAAAGAGTAGATGGTAAATGTTTGAACCTCTGAAGATATCAAGCACTCTAGTCAGTCTTTCCTAGATCCATACAAGGGGTTGAGGGGTACTTCAGTGAAAGCCTGTTTGCTTATCTTGTTTACTTTAGATGCAAGTCCTTTTCACAAAAAACAGCTTTTCGACTATTTTTGTATTTCCAGCCCTTATGAATAGCTATTTTGAAATACGTCAAAGAAGTAAATTTTGGGGTGGGATGTTTTTGTTTCCTTCAGGTGAAAGCAACTGTTCAGCCCTGCCCTCTTCCCTGCTTTTGTGACTTTGAATAGTTCTTTCCTAAACACAGAAGCATTTTGTCATGTTCCTGAAGTTTAGAAAGCAGGAGGCCAAGGGAATGTCTATGATGGTGCTGCCATAGAGCTAGGAGATGGAGAAACACAACAGATCCCTTTCCAGGAAAGACAGAAGCCTGCAACCATCTTGGATTATGCATAGCAAACGGTCCTTAGGTGTCAGTTCTCACCCTCCAGAGGCCAGACGTCATGCATTCCCCTGCCTGTTGCAGTCTTATCTAAACATCAGATTATCGATACAGAACCAAGTTCTGTAATTATTTTGATTATTCTTGCAGTGCGAAAACAGAGACCTGGACGAATGGTAAAATCTAAATTCTGGTTGAGTGACTGTGTCTCTGCATGCTGGACTTTTTACAAATGCTCTTGCCTTTTTTCACCTCTTCTCTTGTTTCAGGAAACTTGATGGAATTTACTTTTCTTCATTTTAGGAATGATATTAACATTTTTTTTCTAGAAAAGATTATGCATAGAGCCAAAATACATCACTGGCCAGATATCTGAAATACAGCAAATGAGTTATATGAGTTTTCTTGCCTTTGAACTTTCTTTGAGAGGTTGATTCTATAGGCCTTCTCTTCTAGACAGTGGAATTTTAAGAAATTTCCAGCTGAGGTCAGATCACTGATTAAACTCGTGTCCAGCTTTTGGCTTTGCTAGACCACACAGTCTTGCCTATCCTTCAGGCTCTGGCAGCAGAATCTACATCAAGAGCTTTGGACTGTGTGCATTTTGCTGTGTCATGGAATGATAGGGTTCTTTTCCATCTTGCCTAACTGTGGGAGCAGAAGTTGGAAAGACCTTTTAAAATGTCCCTGTTGTTTCTCTGACATACTTTAGACATAGCTTTCTCTTCACTAATAACATATTTCAAGGGGTAATAAGTGAGCCCATGTTTTTACCTCTCCTTGTTTAATAGTGGAGGAGACCCAGCAGAAGCTGTTCTACTCCAGTGAAAAGGATTTGAATGAAGGAAGAACCTTTTTTCCTAGATCTCTTCCAGAGTCTATGTATTTTAGCAATAATGTGGACAGAATGCTTTGCGTCTCCCAGGTTTTGTCACATTTGTCTCATTTAGGTGATCCCTTGAAGGAGAAGGTTGAGGTAGTATCAGCCTTTTTGTAGGTAAAGGGACCAAGACTCAGAGACTTGGAATGAGTTGCTCAAGGAGAATAACTAGTGAGTGTTAAACTTGGGAATTGAAACCGGGCTCGGTGTCTCAGCATGTAATCCTGCGCCTTGGGAAGCTGAGGTGAGTGGATTGCCTGAGCCCGCGGGTTCGAGACCCGCCTGGGCAGGCGAAACCTCATCTCTACAATAAATCAAAAAAATTAGCCGGGCGTGGTAGCGCACGCCTGTAGTTCCGGCTACTCGGAAGGCTGAGGTGGAAGGATTGC
>CAUYQG010025616.1:0-13373 GCA_963574415.1 Tarsius wallacei
AGCATCAGATCAAGAGAAAGGAAGAAAAAGTAACACCTTTAAAATAAACATACTTGGCTGGGCTCGGTGGCTCAGCCTGTAATCCCAGCACTTTGGGAGGCCGAGGCGAGTGGATTGCCTGAGCCCACAGGTTCGAGACCAGCCCAGGCAACTTGGCAAGACCTCATCTCTGCAATAAATAGAAAAGTGGCTGGGCGTGGTAGCGTGTGCCTGTAGTTCCTGCTGTTTGGAAGGCTGAGATGGAAAGATCGCCGGAGCCCAGCAGGTCGATGCTAGGGTGGCCGTGAGCGTGCCACTGCACTCCAGCCTGGGTGACGGAGTGAGACTCCAACTCAAAACAATAAAAATAAAAATAAAATAAAATAAAATAAACATACTCTTTGACCCTAAAATACCAATTCTAGGCATCTAAGGGAGAAAAAAATCAGAGTCAAAAATCAAAGATCTATAAAGATATTCATCACAGCATTATTTAAATAGTGAAAAACCAGAAACCATCAAAATGTTTTACAGCAGGGAAGTGGTCAGATAAATTATGATAAAATTTACAACTATTACACTCTAAAATAGTTAAAAACATGTTTTTGAAGAATTGCTCATGACATGGGAAAATGCTTAAGATAAAATACCAAGTGAAAAAAGCTGGATACAAAATGGTGTACCCTGTATGTTCCCAGTTTAGTTAATAGAGCAAATAAATGGGAGGGGGCAGGATACAGACCAAAATGCTTGCAATGGGCCTCTCTGGGTGATGAGTCTATAGTTGATTTAAAAAAAAAAAGTTTTTAGAAAGTTTGTTTTAAGAAAGCATGTTTTAAGCAAGTATGGAATCACCCAGAGCCCCCGTGCTGGCATCCTGGAGGCCTGCGCCATGGGGCTGTCTCAACAATTCCTCTGGGCAAGGGCCACAAATACCAGTGTCCTGAGGGGACTGGCGTAGACCAAGTTCCCATCAGCCGTGGTATGACATGAGTCACCTTTCTCAAAGCAAATTGTTAACTGGCCTCCAGCAAGCTAAGGTTCCAAACAGCAACTGTGCCATGGTGCCATCCTCCAGCATGGAGGCTCAGTGCTCTACACTGGGACCACCCACTGCCTGCTGGAGCCACAGAAAAAGAGGAGACAACAGTCCATCCAAACCCAGCTCTTTGTTCCCAGAAAAAGTCGAGGCACCACAGACTTCCTGAGCCAACAGTGACTTCTTGCCCTCAGTGCCAAGATGCCACAGGTGGTGTGGTCTGAGCATTTACACTTGTCCTTGCCCACCTGTAGTAAGACACAGGGCTCCTGGATCTGTTAAGCCACTTGGTACTTTTTCATACCTTGGATAAATCCACAATTATAATTCCATGTCAGTATGCATATGTAGACTGTCACCCATGTCCTATCTTAGAATGTAAGGCACCTGCATGCCAGGTAATGGCTCTAAGGATGTGTTTGATAAAACTAAAGTTGATATGAGTAAGTACAGGGGAAGAAAATATGCATGAATTTTTAAAAAAGAAGGGGAAAAGGGGACTCAGTGAGGAGAAAGGTGACCCACAAGAAGGGCTCAGGCAAAGGCAGTCACTTCAGCTGTCGGCTGTGAGCTCCAGCTCTAACCCCTAATTCTGTGGTTGCAGAGGTTAAGATGGAGCTTGGCCAGTGAAGCCCAGGAGGTAGTGGTGCAGCCAGAGGAAGCACGCAGCAGAAATCTCCCCAAGCCAGTCAAGCCAGAGCTCCCATTAAAGTCTCAGCTCTGCTGTTTCCCCGTAACCAGACGCCCAGGAAAGACATCTTTCCTGCATCTGTGTGCAGTTAGGAGTGACAGGAAACTACTCTCATACACACAGACAAGGACATTCTGAGAAGGGTAAAAGAGCTGGTACGGGGGGAGTAAGCCTGAACAGAAATTCCTGAAAGAAATGTATAAGCGAGACCCTTAATACAGGCAAGAATTTTCAAAAGACAGGAGAGAGAGGGCTTGGCCTCCAGCCACAGGTCCAGGGGCATGAGCTGGGCCCAAGGTGCCCTGATCCCTGGGGTGCTCCTAGGTGCAGCCTGACACACACACACACATGCACTGTGTAGTGGCCAAGGCCCAGGCAGAAACAGCTGGCAAAGCCCAGGGACACCTCTGCCCCTGCCTAGCCCCTCACTGCCCAGCATGATGGACATCCACATCTGTACTTTCCCAGTTTAAGAGACACCGTTATTAACAGTTTAAGAAATCTCTCTCAATGTGGACCTGGCATACAGGGTCGCTGAGGGGTCATGTGAGATGGGGCTAGGGCATCTTTTCTGTGTGGGCCTCTTGCAGTGCCTTTGTGGACATCTACAGAAATGACAAAGCTGATCATCCTGGGACACACTCGTGTCAGAGGCATGTCTCTGAGCAGCATGGAAGGGCAGCAGCACCTGCCTCTCCCCATGGGACTGGGAGCTGCCCTCCAGGGATAGCCTGGGCAGAGAGAGGAACAGCTCAGTCCTGCCAGGCTGTCAGGAGCTCTCTCTGCCTGGGGAGGAGTGAAACAAAAGACAAATGCATTTGGACTGTTACACAGCAGGGCACTGTCACCAAGGCATCAAAGGGACACAGCCCTGCAGCTGCCAGAGGAAACCAGACCAGGCATGCCTTAGGCCTAAGGGCTGCTCTCGCCTCCTGTGCAATGGTAACAGGCAAAGTCTTTCTTTATGGGGCCAGATGACCTGGCAACATGAGAAGACTTTCAGATTTTCAGTGTGGAGATGCCAAAGTTCTAAGTTAGCTCTGAGAAATGTTTAACCACAACACAGAAAGGATGCATGTGACACTGGTGCTGCACGCCCTGGTGCTGTCTGCAGACTGAAGCACTCTGGATCTGCCAAAAGCAGGATTCTCTCTCTGACCTGACTTCATCATCAGGAAGGCCTGCCCATCAAGCCTTTCAAGAGGCTCCCAGGAAGGGTCTGGAGCCTCACTCCTCCACAAGAGCTGGTGGCCCTATGATCTGGCTGTGTTCTTTGAGGTACCTCTGGCCTTACCCAGGGCTCGGGGAAGGAGTCTCTCTTTTATGCAAGAACCCAACTGGGTGTAATTGGGCTCACTTCTGACCATGCCCCTCCTAGGCCTGCGCTCAGCTTCTAGCCCCAGAGGCTGACACTGCTCAGTGGGACAGCGCCCTCCACTTGGCAGCCTGCTCCCACATCACTCGACACCTTCCTCCTCACCACAGAGTCTGCAAGTGAGTAGCAGGGGCCACAGAAATCCTGCCACCAGAGTTATGCCAGGAGGCACGTGATGGGCCTGGCCACACCTAAGGGACATAAACAAGGGATGCACAAAAGGGAGCACATGCACAAAAGCACAGAATCTTCCCACCCAGAGAGAGCAGCACCCCAGCAGAGGTGTGCAGGAGCCCCATCTCTGGTGAAGAGTGCAGGGGATGGGGGGTGCAGGAAGAGCCAAGGACACTGGGGCCCCTCAGCCACCAGCACATGGGCAGGAAGGGGAGGGTGCATGGTTCTGACTGATGCTAAGAGAAGCTGGTGACACCAGGTCTGTCCACTAGTCTGGGCAGGAACTGAGCTGACGTGCATGGAGCTGGGTCCCCACAGCAACGAGCGCGTGTGGATGCCTCCACAGAGCATAGAGAGCAAGCAAAGCGACCCTGAATTCCTTTTTGTTTGTTATTGGTTTTGTACTTTGTGTGGTTGGGTATTTTTTTTTCTTCTTTTCTTTTAAATAAAAAAGCTGCAAGGTTTCCGCCTTCTGCATTCCCTTGAGATGGCTGGCAGGCGGTCTGGAAGCGTCCCGGATGGCGGCCGAGCCGCGCTGGGGCAGGTGTCCTGGCAGCAAAGGGCAGCCCGGCCGCAGGCCATGTCACTGCACAGCGGCGTCCAGGTGGCTCTGGTATCGCTGCCTCCAAACCTCCTGGATCTTCCTGCACCACTTGTGGGCATTTCCGCTGGGATCCATCAGGTAATATGTCCTGTTAGGCTACAAAAACAGAGGCCACTTAGCGTTCTCAAGACGGTCCCACCAAGACCCCCGCCCAAACCTGTGAGGAGCCTGCTACCAGCCACTGCAAGTACCTTCTAGAAACATACAGTCATGGCGGGTCTCTTCATCTACATGTGCAGAAATTAAATATGCAGGCAAATGATTGGCACACCCTTAGGTAATCCCCAAAGTCAAAAACAAGCAGAGGGTGTTTCCTGGCCCCACTCAGGACTGAGCTATTAATGTGGGGTCTCTGGGACGTGGGAAAGGGTGAGACAATGCCTGACCCAGCTGCTCCTCTAGCCAAAGCACCCGGATGCCTCCCAGCAGAGGTGCAAAGGCTCCGCCCACCCTGCGACAGGAATCTCTAGGAACAGACTCACTGTGTGGACAAAGAATGTTTTAAAATTCTTGGCCTCTGGTCGGAGTTCCTGTGACCACGGAATTTCACCCTTCAGGACTTTGTTGACAGGATCCACATAATATAAATGTGGCCCTTCTGTGAGTAATAACTGTCGTCGTCGTGCAAATAAACCCTGATTAAAAAAAAAACAACAACAACTGCTCAGCGGTGGGTGCCAACAACATTTACCACTGCCTCAGAGGCTGGGCCATCCCTCAGGCCACCCAGTGCACAGAGGCGACCATCAGCCACCTGTCCATTCACCCAGAACGCCGCCTCCCTGCCTGGGCCCAGCTTCTCAGGCCAGGACGCTGCAGCACGGGTCGCTGCTGCCAAGTCAACAAGGTCCTGGTGACAGTAAGGCGCACTGAGCCCTGGCCCCTGTCACCAAGCTAACACAGTCCCAGCAATGGCCAGGTCCACTGCACCCTGGCCCCTGCTGCAGTGCAGTGCCTGCCCTCAGCAGCCATGCCCTAGTCCCCTGTCGAGATTCTTGCTCACGAAGGGTGCGTGGCCAGGAATGGAGGTCAGGAGCCCATGCCTGGACGGGGCCCACATCAGCAGATGGTGCCTGATATGTTCTGACACAATCCATTTAATCCACAGAGCATCATAAATAACCCTGAAGTGTTCTGAAAACATTTCTAATGAAACATTAGACTACTTGCTAGGATATCAGACACAGCCTTCTCAGCTTGACAGAAACTTGAACCCAGGCTCCTGACAGCTGTGTGAGGCTATGTTTCTGCTCTGACACTCACTGTCTACTTATGTGGTCCCAAACCGCTCCCCCTGGATGGCTTAAAGCTTCCTAAGCTATTCAACCTGGAGATGATCTCTAAACACTGACCCAGGACCAAGCATGCTATGGACAACATCATGGCAAAAGCCAGAGGAAGGACCTGACCAGAGCTGGAACCAGGAGGAAAAAGCAGATTTGCATGAAAAGCGGTAGGAATCCCACTCACCTTTCGCTTATCCACTGGACCCATTTTTAGTATTAAATTATTTTCTACAAACTGGTGCCTACAGAAGAAAGAAGAAATAAGAATGAGACACTTCCATGAGCGTTACATGCAGACATTCTCCAACTGCCTGTGGCCTCTGCCTGCCCCTCACAGATCCAGCCTCACTCCAGCACAGGAAAAAACTCCAGGTGCAACCCAGCACACAAACCCACTGCCACATAGAGTTCTTCATCTGTATTTGACCAGGGCCTACAGATGCCAGAAACATCACCTGCTATCACCTCTCAGTCAGTTGCAACTACACAACAGGAGTTAAGATGGAGGGAGGGTAGTGCCACAGAACTGGGCTGGAGACATACATCATTGTCACATGAACAAAGTTGTGTTGAGAATTGCAGAAACTCCTGAAAGGTGGATGCCACCAAGAGTCGAATTTAGGACAAGATGGTCGACTTTAAGTTAATCCCCCAAGCTGGAACTCCCAATTCAGTGTTCAGGATCCGCTGAGTAGTCTAGAATCACAAAGCCCTGGAAAGCCTGAACTGGACTTGACTTAAGAACAACATCATCGTTGAGGAGTTTGGGCTGCAGCAAGATGTGTGCTTGTACCATACACTCCAGCCTGGGCAGCAGAGCTGGTTCTTAAAACAAAATAAAACAAAACAAAAAACAGGCCAGGCACGGTGGCTCAAGCCTGTAATCCCAGCATTTTGGCAGGCTGAGGCGAGAGGACTGCCTGAGCTCAGGGGTTTGAGACCAGCCTGGGCAACTTGGTGAGACCTCACCCCTACAAAAAATAATAATAATAAGCCTGGCATGGTAGGTAGCACGTGCCTCCAGTGAGGCTGTGCTGTCCCTAAGGAAGGTGAGGACTAACACTTCTGGAAGACGTCATAGGTAAAAAACACTGGGGTAGTCAGTTCAGGAAAAACTGGAACCCAGTGTAATTCCAACTACTTGGAAGACTGAGGCAGAAGGATCACCTGAGCCCAGCAGGTCGAGGCTGCGGTGGCCCTAAGTGTGCCACTGCACTGCAGCCTGGGCAACAGAATGAAACTCCAACTCCAATCCCCCCCGCAAAAAAACAACAAAAAAACCCTCAAACATGTTAATCTGGTATTTCTACCATAGTAATAAAATATTTTTATTTAAAGATGCAGGAATTTGGGAGAGAAAGTTTCAAATACAGGCTCTGATTTAATATACATTATTAGCAAGTATATCTCACTCTGACTCCCAAGAGCTTAAGAGGTTATTTTAATGGCTACAGTTTACCTCATTTGGTTAAAGCTAATAATTACTGTTGTGTTTCATCTGATTTTACTCAAATTCCCAATCTGAGGTTCTACTATAGAAAGAATACATGTTCTACATTAGAAAAAGGCATAAGACAACCAAGCAAATGAGCACAGCCACACAGCTGCCTGGCTCCTCACAGGGTCAAGAGCACTTCAAGAAGACTGGCCGAGCTGGGGGCACGGCGTTCTCCCACCAGGCTCACCGGCCTCACTGTCTGGCCTGGACCAGCCTGAGCAGATCAGTGCCTGGCTCACCACATGAGGGACTGTGAGGGTGTGGCCTCAAGCACACAAAATGACACAGTGTCCTGTGCGTTTGAGAGCAACTGAGATTGTGTGTGACCTTTGAAGGGATTGCAGTCCTCTCTCGGAGGGATTTCACAATCAAGCATGCACACATGCACACACACAGAGCTTGAAACAGAGAAAAAAAATGAAGGCGATTTTTGCAAAGGAGAGGTAATAGGAGGATCTACTGCAGCACAGAAAGTACAATGCAAAAAACAAAAACAAAAAAAGGCTGGGTGTGGTGTCTCATGCCTGTAATCCCAACACTTTGGGAGGCGGAGGCGAGAGGACTGCCTGAGTCCATGGGTTCAAGACCAGCCCAGGCAACACAATGAGACCTCATCTCTACAATAAATTAAAAAAATTAGCCAAGCTTGGTGGCGGGCACCTGTAGTTCCAGCTACTTGGAAGGCTGAGGTGGAAGGATCACCTGAGCCCAGCAGGTCAAGGCTGCGGTAGCCGTGAGCATGCCACTGCACTCCAGCATGGGCAACAGTGAGACTCCAACACAACAACAAAAAAAAGCAGATAAACCATGGAGCCCAATAGAAAAGCCACTCCAGCAGTGAGCCTATCCCAGAAGCATTTACTATCAAGTAAAGATCAGCAAGAACAATCAAGGGAAGACTTATTAATTAAATTATATTAGAGACTGTCACTGTGGGGGGCCAAAGGTCACTCTGAGCCCAGGGTGGTCAGAGCTCTCACAGGCCAGTAACCTCAGGGCCCTGAATTCTGTATTACCGGGGAGCCCAACATGCAGCAAGGAGGGAGGAGAAAGGCGGCCTCACAGTGTTTCCATCCTCAGCTCTCACCCCACACCGGAGTAAGTGCCATGAAAGTTGATGGGAGAGGCCATTCAAACATCAACCCCAGCCAGAGAACTAGAGAAACAAATGTCGGGGTATCCCTCAAGACGAAAGCACAAGAAGTCACTCAATGCTGAGCACTGGACACAACTCCAGGAACACAAAAGCCCATGACAGCAAGCTGACATGGGGAAGGGTCTCTAGCAGGCACGGCCACCAAGGGCCAGCACCTGCACTCCACAGAGCAACCATGAAGTGCTGTGGAAGGCCTGAAACTCAACAGAAAGCCGAACAAAGGACACAAACTGGAAATCCTAAAGAGGAATTAGTTGACACAAAATAGTCTCAATGACCCTATGTAAAGAAACTGAATCGTGCCCCACTCCTCACAGCTCCCATGGGTTCCCTGGGGTGCGGGTGTGGACACTGCAGGAGTGTGTTCCAGTCTGCACCGAAAGCCCAAGATGAGGACTCACTGACAAAGCAACTTGGAAATACGCACTGAAAATTAAGCTCACTTCCAGAAATTCATCCTGACAAAGAAAAGAAACAAAGATGAGAAGCAGAGATGCTCATAGCACTATTCTTCGTACCTGTAAGCAGTTCAGTGACAGAACACTCCATGACCACAGAGGAGCAGGCAAGGACCCCACAGACAGGTACCAGGTCCTCTGCTCACTCGCCCAGTCAGGCGCAGCCCCCACCTCTGCCAGCATAGCCCGCAGGTGAAAAGGACCCATTCTGCTGTTGCCAGGAGTTAGAACAGAGGGTATGGGCAGAGACAAGTCAATGAAGCTCCCATTATGAGCATGAACAGAGTCCATCGTCTAGTTAGTTAGCCAGTTAGCTTACAACAGATTACAAGTTAACAACTTTGAAGAGCTTAAGTACGTAAAAGAACTACCTTGATTTTTTATTTCAAAAAGTCAACCCCCACTCTCCTGAAGAAAACCCCAGCTCTAAGACCCTGTTTTTCTCTGGCAGGTGGGACATGACATTTGAAGATTCAGAGCCAAGAACAAATCTAAGTCGGAGCCATGGCTAACTACTCAGCCTCCTCTCACACACAGCATCTCGGACAATGACATCTCTCCCACCCCCTCACAGATGAGGATGCAAGGACTGAGGAAATCACCCACATCATTCATAAAACCCTCTTTTCCTGACTCCAAAGCTGGGGGTCCTGCCTCCTCCCTGCCACCCTTCACCCACCCCAATAAGACCCCAAAGAGACCATTTTTAAGAATCCAAGCCCACAGCACCCCCCCAACAGCCCCCGAGCCCCAACAAGACTGCTGGAGCTCAGCTGTGGCTTTGCTGCCACCTCAGGAGACTCTCCAGACACCCTGGGGTGAGGCAGGACCCTGTGGTGGCGTCTGACAGGCCCCTGCTTTGTTCTGGCCAGCTCTCCAATCTTCAGGCCACATCAGCCACTTATACGCATAAACTTTGTGAAAGACCCCAAATTTTATATGTACTGTTTTATATGTACTTAATATGTACTGTTTGGGAAATTAAAACTGAGACATGTGGTGGCATGCATCTGTAGTCCCAGCTACTCGGGAGGCTGGGATGAAAGGATCGCCTGAGCCCAGGAGGTCGAGGCTGCGGTGAGCCATGATCATGCTACTGCACAGCAGTCTAGGTAACCAAGTGAGATCCAGACTCAAAAACAAACATCTTCAAATTCTCATTTAATTCATTGAAAGTCTATACAGACCATTACATATTAATATAAATAACTTATTTTTTTTGTTTTGAGTTGGGGTCTCACTCTATCACCCAACCTGGAGTACAGTGGCATGATCATGGCTCACCACAGCCTCAACCTTCTGAGCTTAGGTGATCCTTCTACCTCAGCCTCCCAAGTACCTGTGCCACCATGCCTGGACAATTTTTGATTTTCTTTTTTTGTGCAGACGAGGTCTCACCATGTTGTCCAAACTGGTCTTGAACTCCTGGGCTCAAGCGATCCTCCTGCCTTGGCCTCCTAGAGTGCTGGGATTATAAGCATGAGCCACCACTACCAGCATAATTTATTTTAAAAATAACTGTTTTCCAAAACAAAATAATTAAGGAGAAGAGTAGCACTGCCATACATTTTGCCAGTCTCTCTAGTGTTTGGCTTTTGAGAAGACAGTTGGACTCTCCCAGCCATCTGTGCCTTTGCCCTGCTGTGATATGTTTAGGTGAAAGGACAGGAAAAACAGCCAGCCTTACTCAAATAAATATTTGGAAAAGAGAGAAGTATTCTAACAGCCTGTTTAGATATTTCTTCTTTGACACTACACCACAACTCATCAAGTGGTAGTTTCTTAAAGGTTAGTTGTAATACAAAATCTGAGTTCATAACAATGAATTTTTCATATACTGTGACATTAAAATCCATCGATCTATCTTGCACCTTGAATGGATCTTTTACCCTTACATGATTTTATATTGCCACACATTGCCCATCTGGAAAATATTGGTTTCCTAAGTTATGTAAAGCTTCCAAATATTGACAAATCAATAGATGAAGTCATTAATACCACTAAGTATCGCCTCAAAAATGTCTTTAAGTATTACAAAGGTGTCAAGTTCACAATGACAAATAAACTTTTCCAAAATCCTAGCTTTAACTTGAAGTTTTCAACTTTATCACTGGTATAAATTAGGGCAAGTTGCTTTCCTTGAAGTGACAGGCTCATTGCACTTATTATCAAGAAAAATGTTGGCCAGCCAGGTGCAGTGGTTCACGCCTGTAATCCTAGCACTTTGGGAGGCAGAGACAAGAAAACTGACTGAGCCCAGGGGTTCCAGACCAGCCTGGGCAACTTGGTGAGACATCGTCTCTACAACAAATCAAAAAAATCAGCCAGGTGTAGTGGTGTATACCTGTAGTCCCAGCTATTTGGAAGGTTGAGGCAGAAGGCTCATCTGAGCCCAATAGGTCAAGGCTGCTGTAGCCATAAGCATGCCACTGCACTTCAGCATGGGCTATAGAGTAAGACTCTGACTCAAAAAAAAAAGAAAAATGTTGGCCAAACAGTCAAGTGTGCATAACTGCGGTTTACCTGTCAACCAGACTTCCCAGTGAGGATGATGCCCCATACAGAGAGTGCCCACCAACAGTCACACAAGCACTCCTCCTCGAGACAGCTGCCATGCTTGGGTTTTCAGCAAAAGTGCTTTCTGCATACTTCCCATTTCATCCTAAAGAGCATTAATAAAATTCGTAATTTTTAACAAATGCTCAGAAGTGAGACTAGCTTCTTTCCTTCTCTCTTCTTGCAAACAAGTGGCTGTGAAAACGTGATGCCACCCAGCACTGCTTGGTGCCTTAGCCTCAAGTTGTACTCAGAAGCCAGGAGTTCTACCCACCACGGCTTCTGCACCATCAGTGCAAATGAGAACACATTTGTTCCAGAACAAATCACGAGATTCAAACAAGTACTCTACACCTTGACTTAAGCACCGTCTGTGCTTACTGCCAAGCACTTAGGTAAAAGAACATCTTTGATCAGAATCTGGGGAATGAAGTCAAGCAACAAGTCCAGTCCTGCCTGCAGTCATCATTTGTGAGGCAAAAGCACGACTCAGCAGCAGAGATATTCACTCCCTCCAAAGAGGAATCTGCAGTTGCATCTTGAATCCAGCAAGTTTCTAAACACTGTGGACCGTGGCAGTGCTGGGATGTACAGGCATGAGGCAGTGTCGTGGCCAGAGGCTTTAGTGTCCCACTATGGTGTGGCCTCTCCAGCCTCCACAACACAACTTATAAGAGCTTCAGTGACTCTTTAATTTCTAGTCTGAAAAGCTGTAGCAAACAATGTTTGGCTTTTAAAGAGCTCATCACACATACACTTAAAATGTTCCTTTTGCTGGGCACAGTGGCTCATGCCTGTAAACCCAGCTACCAGAGAGATCAAAGCAGGAGGATCACTTGAGGCCAAGAGTACAAGACCAGGCTGGGCAAAACAGCGAGGCCCCATTTCATTCATAAATAAATAAACAAACAGAGTTCTTTTTATGTGTACAATATTCCTTTTAAATTAAAACATTCCTTTATCTTTGAAACTCTGAATGATTGGTATCAAAATGACATCGCAACTTAACTGGCACCGTAATATGACGTGAAGATGCCAGTTCACAGACACAAGCAGGCAAAGACTTAAGGTTTATACAGCCCGGGGAAAGACAGCTTCTGTCCTATTTTCATTTCAGAGTTGCACCTTTGCCCAGTGTCTCTGAGCAGCTCTTCCTCCCGAAAACTCCTTGGCACGTCAGCTGCTTCCTTCAGCATCTGTAGACTAAAATGGTACCTCTGTGGGCTGGGAAGGTACACCTTCTTCCTTTGTCAAGGACCCATATTTATATATGAAAAATGTATTATAAATTTTATTTTATAATAAAATATTAAAATCTAAAGTAGCCATTTCAGATAAAATTTATTTATAAAAGTTTTTTAGATACCTTTTAGTATTTTTGCAAAATAAGTCAATAAGGTATACTTATTTCTTGTTGGTTTTTTGTTGTTTTTGAGTCGGAGTCTCACTCTGTTGCCCAGGCTGGAGTACCTAGGTGATCCTTTCGCCTTAGCCTTCCAAGTGGCTGGAACTACAGGCGCGTGCTACCATACCGGCTTATTTTTTGATTTATTGTAGAGACGAGGTCTTACCAAGCTGCCCAGGCTGGGCTCAAACCCCTGAGCTCAGGCAATCCTCTCACCTCAGCCTCCCAAAGTGCAGGGATTACAAGGCTTGAGCCACCACGGCCAGTCTCTTGTTGGGTTTTTTTGTTGTTTGTTTGTTTGTTTGGAGTTGGGAGCCTCACTGTGCCCAGACTGAAGCGCAGTGGCACACTCATAGTCATCACAGCCTCGACCTGCTGGGGTGAGGTGATCCTTCCACCTTAGCCTTCCAAGTAGCTGAACTATATTTCTTATTGTACTTCTATTTAGGCACAAGGAAAACTTCAAGATTTCAAAGTAATCATTTAACTGATGATAAAAAGTTACAAAGATCACAGCAGACATAACTGAAGAGCCACTAAAAGCTCAGTAGAAATACTGAGAACTCAATCTCTAGAAATACACATATTCATACCAGAAACCTACTACTCTACTAGAAAAGACAAAAGCATACACATTCCATTGGCCATCAAAATGATAATGTCCATTTTACAGCAGGAAGCTGCTGAAAATCTCCACTGAATACTTGCAGAGAATGAAAGTGAAAAAATCAAGTATCAGCCGGGCTCGGTGGCTCAGCCTGTAATCCTGCGCCTTTGGGAGGCTGAGGTGAGTGGATTGCCTGAGCCCGCGGGTTCGAGACCCGCCTGGGCAACTTGGTGAGACCTCGTCTCTACAATAAATAAAAAAAAAAAATTAGCCGGGCGTGGTAGCGCGCGCCTGTAGTTCCAGCTACTTGGAAGGCTGAGGTGGAAGGATCGCCGGAGCCCAGCAGGTCGAGGCTGCGGTGGCCATGAGCGGCCACTGCACTCCAGTCTGGGTGACAGAGTGAGACTCCAACTCAAAAAAAAAAAAAAAAAAGAAAAGAAAAAGAAAGGCTTCACGGAGGAGGTAGACTTGTGTGCGGTCTGAAGGAGAGAAACCAGTGCATCCTGGGTTCAAGCCCTGTCTCCCCACTCATCGCTCTGTGTCCA
>CAUYQG010025617.1:0-33589 GCA_963574415.1 Tarsius wallacei
TTTTTCTAAAGCTCGAAAGGATTGCTGATTCAAAGGAACAAGTTTTCCCTGTCAAAGGTGGATTTCAAGCTCTTAAAGGGATAATTAATTCTGTGAGTATTTCTCTGGGGGCAGGAAAGTCTCTAAGAAGTAATCTTAATATCTAGTTGCATTATTTAGAAGAAAGTAAGAGGTTTATTTGGCACTGCAAACACAATGTAATTCTAAAGATTTGGACTTTACTTATAAACGACACTTGGGACATTTGGTATTAATTTTTGCACACTGGGTTCTGTGAGCCTGGGTTTGTGATTTCAAGTTTAAGATTTTCATAAATGGTCTCAGATACTTTCACCCTTTGAGTACAGAGTTAACCGTCTTGATATCTTGAAAGTTTTATAGGCTTCATAGAAGAAATGTAAAATAAAAATTTGGATTGGAATGTGTGATTACTCCCTTTTTCAAATTCGGCATTTCTTGGCTATCAGTCAGGCTCCTTGGACCAGGGCTATTTGCCTGCAGTTGTTGTTCTCTCTATTTGCATGATTAATAGTCTCACTAGAAGACATAATCTTTCTGTTTGGGATTCAGTGGAGCTGTCTCCGGTGATTATTAGGATCTGGACTACCTTATACAGGGTGGGGAAGAAGGGGTGATGAAATGCAAAGCAAAATTCTCTGGGCTTTCACAGCTGAGGTTTATGTCTCATTTTACTGCCTTTGCTAGAAGCACTAGGAAGAGTTGCTATTAAGTATTTATGATATTTTGGTAAACACCATCCTGAAATGGAAGTGAATAATATATATTCTCTAAGCCAAGGCTTTTTCTTTAATCTTTAAGGGAAAAAAGAATCTCAGTTTCTTCTAACATTTGGTTCTGGGATTTCAAATTTCTCTTTAAAGATCATGTTTTTTAGAAACACAGAGTGAGATTTATTAAATTTGTTTTTAGTAGCATGTAGACTTTTTTTAAAAAATGAAGCTTTTCAGAGAAAATGTATAATTTTGTTCCATTACATGTTAGTACTTCTAGTGGACAAGTAAAACATAAGTGATGAATGGAACAGAGATTCAGTTATTTAAGTTTATGTATATCGTTGTGATTAGGGTTTAGGGACAAAAATGCAACGTAAAAAATGGTAAATAATTTCATAGCTGACATAGTAAATACTCTACAACTGTAATTTAAGTTTTAAACTATAGGATAAGGTATGGACAATGCAAGGAAGGATAATTTGACTCCCTAAATAAACAAATCAGTGGATTGTATTTTAAAACGGAATTTTATTTTCCATGGGAATCTGCAATGATTTTTGTAATTATACTGAGAAGGAGAAAGGACCTCTCTGGGTTATTCCCTTTGTTTTTTGTTTTGTTTTGTTTTTTTGTATAAAGAGGATTTAACTCAGAATGCTCCAGATGACTGAACAGTTTTCCAAAACTCCATTTTTATGGGTTGTAACTACAGATTTTTCCTTCAAGAAACTAGTAGCTGACTACCAGAAGAAATGAAGTTATTGTTGTTTATTATGTTTATTTAGGGAAACTTTAGACTGTTTATGTATGTATTTCAGTGGCTTTGGGGGTACAAGTAATTTTTGATTTCCTAGTTGCCTTGTGTAGTGGTGAAGAAATCTGGGCTTTAACAGTACCCATCACCCCCACTAGTGCACGTTGTATGTGAAAATTCATTTTTCATCCCTCCTCCCCTTCCCATCCTACCCCTTCTGAGTCCCCAATGTCCATTATACATAGAATGCAATTTTTAAGTATGGTCTTTCTTGCTTGAAGTTCTTGATGGACTTTAGCTTGAGGAAGTTATGTCAAAAGATTTAGCATGAAATTAGAAAGATTTGCATTATTCCAGCCACAAATTGCCAATTAAGTCTCTTGCATGTTGCGTCTAGAATGATGATGGGTATAACTTTCATGTAGATCCAGTGAAGTTTCAGCTATTTTGTCACAGAAGGACTAAATGATCACAGGAAAGCCAGCCTTGAGGAGCCCTAGCAGTGTCTGGCAGAGTCAGAGAGTGAAAAGAGGGAGCTATTACACCCATCTCTAATCTGTAGTTGGCATTTTCATCAACGTGATGATAGTTTGAGATGTTTGCCCACTTTGTAGAAATTTATGGTGATTCAAGCATTTCATGTCTTTTCTTGGGCAGAGATTGCTCCACTCATAACACAAAGACTATAATTCTGCTTCAAATTTGAATTGCGTTTTATAATTACATAGTATCATCTTATTTTTAGAATATGTATTTGACCTTTAAGACAAACATAGTGCATCTATCACATGGCTAAGAGAGAATATCCCTCAATGGTCTACGATTTACCAAACCAATGGATTAAATTATTCTGTGGAATGTATTTATGTAAAGCTAAGTAAATGTAAGAAATTAGAACATGTAAGTCTCTCAGATATGTAGCCCTATAAAGGCAACATTTCTGCTAAATTGATAGGCAATCTTTTCCTGCTAGATGTTATTTAAATACATCTGGACTCATTAACTGCCAGTGCATTAAATTTTTTAAAGTTTATTTTCTTGTTTTCTTTGTTCTCCCTCTGTATTTCCTAAATCCAGTGACCGAGATGGTCTGTTTTACTTAGTGTGTAATATATATATTGTTAAGGCATCATTTGTCTAGCATCCGTTTCTTTCTTTCTTTCTTTCTTTCTTTCTTTTCTTTCTTTTCTTTCTTTCTTTTTCTTTTCTTTTTCTTGTTGGAATCTCACTCTGTCACCCAGGCTGGAGTGCAGTGGCACACTCAAGGTCACCCCAGTATCGACCTACTGGGCTCAGGCAGTCCTTCCACCTCAGCCTTCCAATTAGCCAGAACTACAGGTGTGCGCTACCACACCTAGCTAATTTTTTGATTTATTGTAGAGA
This sequence comes from Tarsius wallacei, assembly GCA_963574415.1. Classification (NCBI taxonomy): domain Eukaryota; kingdom Metazoa; phylum Chordata; class Mammalia; order Primates; family Tarsiidae; genus Tarsius; species Tarsius wallacei. The sequence continues at coordinate 2,872 of CAUYQG010025617.1, forward strand.
TGAGGTCTCACCAAGTTGTGCAGGCTGGTCTCGAATCCCTGGGCTCAGGCAATCCTCTTGCCTTGGCCTCCCAAAGTGTTGGGATTACAGTAGGATCAGTTTCTTAATAATCAAAGATACGAATTTCATTTCGGAGCCTTTGTTCATTGTAGTAAAAAAAAAAAGAAGAAACACTGTATTAGTTCTGTCTTTTATAATTTAAAAAGCAAGTGACCAAAAAAGGCCTTTGTTATGCACATCCCGCGGGTTAACAATTATTAAATTGTCTTTTCTAAAATTCATTTGATTCAGAACATCATTTAAATGGTCTATTTTAATTTTGGGTAAAATGTATTGTTTCAACATTTTTAGGTTTCTTTCCAGGAAGTCATGATATGTGACATTTGGGGAGAATATTGATGTACTTTCAACCTTTTCTAGCATACCTGAATATTTTAAATTAATTGTTATCAAGTAGATACTGGCAAAAAATATATTTTTTTTGTCCCTTTATTTCTTCAATTAACTTATTCTTTCATTCACTCATTTATCCTAACTATCCCTAAGGCAGCATGTTAAGACTGGAAGAAGGGACACAGACTTAAGACAAATTCTCTGTTCTAAAAGGGCTTAAAAATAATGATGATTCAAGGATGGAATACAGTTGTGGGGATTTGGATGAGGGAAATTTCAGTGAGTCACCTTGTGGCTTATAAGCAATTGGTGTTCAGTGCCAGTGTGTCTATAGTGTAAATTGACATAAAGACAGGATAGGTTTGACTGGGTAAGGTTATGGAAGACTTTTCATCATGAGACTTGAACTGAGCACTGACAATTCGTGTAGGTTTAATTAGAAATCGGGAGCACAAAGCTTAAAGGACAGCCTGGGTTGAGTGGCTGAGGCCTAGGATGGTGTGTAGTTTGACTGGGATTGTGGAAAGTATGGAGGATAAACGTTCATAGGTAGTCTGGATCCAGATTATGGAGATCCTTGCATATTTGAATGGGGAATTGGCACTTAAGAAATAAGCAGGGTACCCTGAAAGGCTAATTTAGAGCATGAGATTTATGTGATGGCCCTGAAGGTTTGGGAAGAGTGCTTTTGTACTAATGTACAGACTGATTTGGAAGATGGAAAGGTGTGCTGTAGGTCTCTTTCAGTAGTCCTTGTGAGACATGGTCAAAAAATACCTAGCCTAACATAATGTGTGACAACATGAGATAGGCCCTGGGTGTGAATCCCAAACCTGCCTGTCTTATTTTAGTCTGTGTCCCTTCTTCCAATCTTAACATGATGTCTTAGATACCTCTTATAATATAATCTCTCTGGGCTTTAAAATTCTTACCTGTCAAATGGTGATCATAAGTTCCATTTTATTGGGTTGTCTTTTGAATTGAATGAGATAATGATTAAGAGTGTGCTGATTTAGAAGGACTGAGCCTTCACACATTTGGTGGGAAGCATGAATGGAAGGAAATGAGGTTAGAGTGTAGATGTGGCTGCTGGCCCTTCTGTTGGGCTTCCACCAAGAGAGATGGCCAGCAATCTATTTGATAAAGCCTTAGGCATCAGAGGATCTGACATAGACATGGAAGAGGATCAAATGCAGCAGGTGGGTCATAACAGCAAGTGTAGCTGGATGGCATAGCTATCAAAAGTCAAGTACTTGAATGTTGCTCTCATTGTTCTAAATCCTCAGGCCTTGGGATCCAGGCCTCGCCAATAACTGGGTGACAAGATCCAGCATTCCTATGACAAAAGCTATGCAGATTTTCTAGATCTCCCATTCAGAAAAGGGATTCCTGAGGTGCAATTTGTAGTCCTAATTAGCAATTCAGTAGAAACTCAGTAGTACAGGGGGAAACAGCACCCCCAACAAATCATAGTACCTTAGGGCTTATTCCTGGCACTGGAATTCTAAGTCTTTTGCAATAAAATTAGGTCAAGGACCATGAAGAAAGCACCCAATAGCCTTGACACTCCAGCCAGAATTATGTCAGGAAAAGGGTGGGGAAAAGGGTTATCCCCCAGATGTAAAACTTCTGTCTCTTACTGACCTGGGCTTTGAGGGTTGTGGCAAATATTAGCTGGCAGCTGGCAGCTATGTGTTATTGTGATTAATTGTGAAACTGGAAGTAAGAAGGTAGATTTGGGAAGCATTAAAAAGTTCATAGAACTTGAAAGCTCACTGGGTATAGAACTGAGGGACAGCGTAGGGGTCCAATGTCACTTGAACATTCTTTCCATATACACAAGTGCGTATGTCATGTTTTTCCCTTCAGATTATCTTCAAAATCTTGTTGTGTTAAAGAAATACTTTTTGGTTTCTTTGGAAGGCCATTGCAGGACTTATATTTGAAAATGAACTTTTATTTGAACTAGTAAAGATCAGACTGTCTTGTGAGCACCCCATGGGTTCTAGTTCAGTGTCTCATAATGCAACTCTGTGGAAGAAAACTGTAAAAATAAAAGAAAACCACAGATTGGTGAATAATCTGGAAAGAATAAAAGTCAAAATGCTCTGTGGACCACCCTCAGTCATTTATATTTTCCTATAATAGGACCATGGGATATTTCACTACTTGGAATTATCTCCAGATTTTTTTGTAAGAATACTTCAGAAAGTATTGAGCAAAAAGAGATGAATCAGTTGTGAAACTGATTTTATAAATAATCTTGGTCCAAAAGGGTTAAGAGCACTACATCCTAGGTGATGGCAGCTAATGCCAGAGTTTCCAAGTTCCTAATGGGAATGTTTAGGAGAATAAAAAGGAAGGGAATGATCACCCATACATGTAGGGCATTTATATAAAACTGTATTAGATGGCATCTAAAGGAAAGAAGTGTAATAAATATTTCAGAAAATAACTTTATTCATAGTGCTGGAAATGTAAGTTTCATTTGATTTTTGGAGTTAAATCATTTTTCTCAGTAATGTCTATTGTTGTTTGATTTGAAACGTATCTAAGAAAAGTGTCTAAAACTGTGTTTTAATGCAATGAGAAGACATTGGAAATTAATTTTCTTTACAGGCAAATCATTTTCATACAAGAGGAGGGTACCTGATAAATATGATGAGACCTTAGTTTAAGTGATTCTTGCAGGCTCTGCTATGAGTGTTGATGGCTTAGTTGTGAAAACCTCTGTTTGTAAAATCATGGTTTGATGAAAAACCTAAATTCTGAGCAACTGCAAAGATATATTCATAGGAAACACAAAACAAAACAAAACTTGTAGGACTTACTCAGAATTGGAAAACAGATTCCCAGACTCCTGTTAAAAAGTACTGGCTGTACTATGCGGATCACTATAAATCAGATTATTCTGTCTTCTCTTTATCCAAGGATCATTAGTACTGAATGTCGATGAGGTATTTCATCATGACATCTTTCACATTAATGGTATGAAGGTTGAAACTAAATCCTCCTTCCACATCCCTGATTTTTTTAAATCTAATTATTAATATAGTATTGAGTAATCAGTCATTGATTAAGTTATATTTATCAATGAATGGATAACTAAAATCCATGCAAGTTCTTAAAAATATTTTTATAATACTTATGATGTATTGAGGCATTAAACATTAACTTCTGATTCCATATCATTCTAATTTTATTCTCATATTTATGTTCCACTATATTAAGACTCTTGATTACACATGACAAGAACTCAGTCATTACTAATTTAAGGGGGGATAAAAGAAAGTTTCTGGCCTATAAAACTGTGTGGTCCAGAGAAGAAAATTGCCTCAGATACAGCTGGTTCCAGGGAATCAATCATGCTCCTAGGGTTTTATCCTTTGGTAAGTTTTGACTATGGTTCAATTTTTGTCATTCCTTGTTTAGTGGCAACAGCAGGTTGAACTGAGAAAAAGTTTGGGCTTATGTGGTTCTCCGTTAGCAAGTCCATTGTAATATGAGTGCTACTATCTTTCTGCATCCGGATGTAGGGGCCCAGATAAGGACTCTGATGGACTCACAGGCTCCTTCTTGTACCAATTATCATGTCAATATCACTTAGACCAGTCTGCATAATATTTCCATTCCTGAGATAAGGGGTTGGGCAAGACAAAGAGGGAAAAGAAGATAACATGACTCATGGCCTCACTGGGAGAACATCAAGTGGAGAACAATTTTCCCAAGATAGGAGGTGCTGTTACAGAAGTGTAGGGATGAGGAAGTGTTCATGGTGGGGGAAAAAATAAGTAACTATTACAGTCCACTGTACTTAAATATATTTCAACTGTTAATATTTTGACATGTATCTAATAAGGTATCCCATTCCTTCTAAATTCCACTTAAAAATGAAAACAGAAGCTTTGCTTTAAATTATTCATTTTATTAACTGATATTTTATAATCTTATTTCAACATCCACTGTTCAATGCTGGATTTGCATTTACATGAAAATGTTGCTTAATAACATTATTCTTTCTTTTTTTTAAATTTGGTTGGGATTCTAATTTAAGAAAATCAAATTCACTATGAATAAATAATTGCAGCTTTGTGATACTTTGTGAGAAAACTAAACTGATGGCATTAACCTATATAGACGAAAATTAAATGCCAAATTTTTATTTCTTACCATGATTCTGTTAGTTGTAAGATGAGATGCCAGCAGAGCCTTACCTGCTCTCGAAAGCATGTTCTATTGAAAGCAAGGACGTTGAAAAGGGAGGAACTAGTTAAGATTTATGAGCAAATGTCCCACCAGTGTTCATTATAATGGGGAAATGCACAGTTTCCCAGCCATATCTCATTTTCCCCAAATATAATTCCCAGTGTTTATTCAGAAGCGTTTATTGGGTACCAACTATGCTCAAGACACTTTTCTGTGTGCTGGGTTACAAAGATGGACATGGTCCCCAGATCTTCTGAGCTCACAATTTTCAGACATGTGTGTTTGAAAAGTGAAGAGCTGATAAAATTATTTTTCCATCCTTGTTACATAGGGAAACATTACATTTGCCACTCTGGATTTGTGAAAATTCAAACTGAACAAATATAAACTTAGACTGCTTGACAAATCTATTTCATGTTTTAGCTAATAAAACAAGAGAGTAGGCAAATATGACTAATATGAAGTAATATATACATCAGATTGAAAAAGATGCTGGGAATCAATTTCTTATCTCATAAATTCAAATATTTGTTTGTTTGTTTGTTTGAGTCAGAGCCTCACTCTGACTCCCAGGCTGAAGTGCTGTGGCACGATCATGACTCACGACCACCACAGTCCCGACCAGCTGGGCTCAGGAGATCCTTCTGCCTCAGCCTTCCAAGTAGCTGAAACCACAGGCATGCACCACCATATCTGACTAATTTTTTGATTCATTGAAGAGATAGAGGTCTTGCCAAGTTGCCCAGGTTGTTTCTAACCCCTGGGCTCAGGCAATCCTCTTGCTTCCGCCTCTCAAAGTGCTGGGATTACAGGCATGAGCCACTATGTCTGGCTAAATTCAAATATTTTTTATAAAAAGACTTTTTAGTTTTTAAGACAGCATTAAATGATTATTCTGAGTTTGTGCTATCCAAAAGAAAAGAAAAACAAAGAAAAAAACAAAGTAAAAGTAGATAAACTTTTATTTCAAGTCACAATCTATTTTTGGCATTTTTCTGTTATAGTAAAAAACCTGATAATATGATTTGTTATAAAAATTGCAATTGCGGGATGTGAAGAAACTTAAATGTCATTTTTAAAAAAGATTTGCGATATGAAACATTTTAACCAACTTTATAATCAGAACTATATGTCTTATTTTGTTTTAAGCTGAGAAGAGTTATAAACAATGATTATGACTTACACTCTGGCTCAGATTTTGTAGGGTAAAAGTTTGTTTAGAAATGTGTCATTTATGTTTTTATACTTGCTTACTTGCAAAACAAGAAAGAATCCATATTTAGAAATTGGTCAGAGTGGTCCATGCTGTGTTGATGTTTTGAAGCGCTAAGCATTTTTAAAGAATGAACTCAATCAAAACATGTGATTATAACTAACAGTTGTTCCTAATTGAAGCATTATCTCTTAGAGAAAAATATATTTGGTTGGGATATTTGGCAACCATAAAGAAAACAAAAATCACATATCTGAATATTAAAAAGTGAAAAGAATACAAGAAAAGAGTATGAGAATCACCTTTCCAATTGTTTTATCTGGTTTTTGGGGGTTTTTGTTTGTTTGTTTTACTGCACTGGGATGGCTAATTACTAAAGCTTCCTTTTGCTTTTGCTGTGATCTTTAAAGTTAAACATGTTTCAGTGATTTTTCCTTGACTTAAACTTGAAATCTTTCATATTGGGGTTGGACTTCTATAGGGCTTAAAGCTGCTCAGTGAGTCAGGGATGGAGAGGCTGGGAAAGCTTGCTTTTTTAGACTTTATTTATTACCATACTGGTATTTTCTGATGTGCTGTGTGTCATAAACATCAGCAGTTTCTGTCTGTTGAGGCCACACTGAGGGTGCTTACAGATAATCTGTAATGATTGGCTGTTGACAATGTTGTAGACCCAAAATCAGTGTTCAAGAAATTATTGCTTGGATGAATATTTGGAATTTTTAATAGATTTGTAAAAATTCTGGAGAAGTTTGGGTAGCATATGTGAATTTATATATAAGGAAATAATCAATTTGGGAAAGAAAAAGCCTTATTATTTAGAGTTGATTTTAAAAATGATTACACAGAAGAAACTATTCAATGGGATGTTGTATCCTTTTCCCCTTTTTACATATTTTATCTAACTAAGCTTTTTAAAAAAAAATTACGTGTCTCAAATTTGTATTTCTTTTCATATTGTTTTTATTATTTCTCTTGTTTGCTTTTGTTTTAATTTTTTGCCTCTCATCAAATGCCTTACAGATACCATTAATTACCAAAATTTGAATTTATCCAAATAAGTTTTCCTTTCATTGTGTGTAACTAAAAATGTAATTTAATTACTTTAAGCAGCCCCCTCATTAAGTGTTGAATTTTTTTTACATGAGTAACTATTTAGTGTTACATAACTCATTTTTTTTGTCTTACAGTCAAAATGCTCATGCTTCATATTAAGAAAGTTTCACATTTACTTTTTAAATTAAATTCAATAAACATTAACAGAGCAGCTGCTATTTGCAGTGTATTGTGCTATATACTTTTTATGTTGATTGAATTTTGAATGTGTTATTGCTATTCATTAGAAAAGTTTATATTTTGTTTCTTAAGTGGTCTGTATTCTATTTTCCAAATAGAATTCTTGTCATTGCCATTTCGAAATTAGAAAAAAATATATGGATTTTAAAATCTGCCTTGGTTTATATTTATTGAAGCTTCCTTTCAAACCGTATGCTAGATTTTCAAATCCTGAGGCTTAACTCCTAGGTATATATCTCAAATTCAACATAAATTTCAAAGACACCATAGATTCCCTAGTAATATTTTGATTTCAACTTTCTACCTTCACTTATTCCATAGTAAATTTTTATCTTGGATACATCCCATCTACAACTCTCCACGAATTCCATGTTATCCTAAATGCCAGAAGAAAAAGGCCATAGCTATATGCGTTGTGTACATTTTTCAGGTCATGATATTGCTTTTATTCCTTCCTGCATGTCCTATATTTGCTATTATAATGTGTGTCTTATGTAAAAATGTTTAGGGACTTCACAAGATCTCAAAGTATGGATCCATATTGCATCTGAGAAGAGAAAACCAAGTTAAGGCTCTGTTTATTATTCAGTAGTTATAAAGACCTGATTGTAACCACATGGATAAGCAAGATAAGAGATCTCTCTCTCTCTCTCTCTTTTTTTTTTACTTTATTTTATTATAAAGGTGTGGAGTACAAACTAGGATTAGGTACATATGTAATGTATGTACAGGTGAAATTTGGGCCTCCAACTGGTCCTCACTTCCCCTAGTTTAAGATCAGGTTCTTTTTGTGCTTTATAACCAGTGGGATCCTTGGGTTAGTTGTGCTCGGACTTAATAATGGTTCTTAACCCCAACAGACCTTGCCAATTCTGATTCTAGAGTGCATGTCTGCCACTTGTTATCTAGGAAGGAGATTTGGCCTTCAGGGAAATCCTGCAGCCTGACAACATTATACTACACATAGACTCAATGGAAATTCATTTGGAACATTCCTAGAGTATCTAGAGTGAAACATCATTGTGATGCTTCATTCATTCAAGTCGGGCTACAGAGAGGGGACAACAGCAGAATCTCCTTCCAAACATCTATAATCTCCAAGAGGCCATCAGGCAGGGCAGCCACCCTTAATCCCTAAGGCTGCATCTGGCCTTGTTGCTAACCGAAAACTAACCTGGAGGGAGACATAAACAACCTTATCTTATTCTGCCCTTCTCCCTTGCCAAATAGAAAAATTCCAAGCAATTGGTGTTTGTGGTATTCACTGAAGTATTCTGATGATCTGAATCGTACAAATAGTACATCAAAATTCTTAACAGTTGGAAGCAACAGAAAATAAGTAATTATAATTTGTAAAGGATGGATGTTATTATTTCATCAGCAGTTTTGTCTCTAAAACTCAGAAAAGGGAAAATATCTGGATTATGAGTTTTCTTATGTTAGTCCATGACAGACTTTTTACCATACAGAACAAATGAGATATTCAAAACAAATATGTCTTAAATGAGAGAGAAAGATTCAATAATAAGACATAATAGTGACTGTTATTATAGAGATTAAGTACATAAAATCATCTTTGGGTATTTAATTCACTGTTTGGCACAATCAGCTGGAATGGAGAATTTTTACACAAAATACCAGGATTTAGAGTTCTATATATTTTTTTTAAATTGTACTTATTAAAATGTGTGGGGGCACAAGTATAATTTTGTTCTGTAATACGTTATGTCGTGCAGTCAGGGATTTCAGTGTGTCCATCACTGGAATACTGTACATTGTAACCAATCAATAATTTATTATCCCTCATCCCATCACCCTGGCCTTGTTGACCTCCTTGCTAGTACAATTTCACCAGCTGATAACACACTTCCTGCAGATGGTGTCATGTATATCAACAGCTATTCTGTCGACCCCGTCCCCCTGAAGGTTCACAACCTTATCCTCTAGGTAACCTGTACCCTGTGAGAGCACCCTTGGTTACAGAAGTTTAAGAGACCCTGTGATTCACATGTACTGGAGGGATAGAAACTAAGAAAAAGACTCTGGTGTGGCCATGTGCTCTTTGAGCTATGACTGTTGCCATGCTTCCTGGCTTTGACCCCCTCCTCCACCTTGGGAAGGTGAATCTTCTCTCTCCCTTCTTTCTCTCTCTCTCTCTCTCTCTGTTTGTCTCTCTCTCATTTACTTTTAAATAAACTTTTCTTTCTTTTGGGGGAAAAAAAAACAGCAGAGGAACTGACCTTCGGCAGACTCACAGGCAGTGTCGGGATCCCCAGTGTCGGGATCCCATTTTAGAAAGCTGTATCAAGCCGGGCTCGGTGGCTCAGCCTGTAATCCCGTGCCTTTGGGAGGCTGAGGTGAGTGGATTGCCTGAGCCCGTGGGTTCGAGACCTGCCTGGGCAAGCAAGACTTCATCTCTACAATAAATCAAAAAATTAGCTGGGCGTGGTAGCGCGCGCCTGTAGTTCCAGCTACTTGGAAGGCTGAGGTGGAAGGATCGCCGGAGCCCAGAAGGTCAAGGATGCGGTGGCCAGGAGCGGCCACTGCACTCCAGTCTGGGCGACAGAGTGAGACTCCAACTCAAAAAAAAAAAGAAAACTGTATCTCTCTTGCTACTTGCATATCTTGCTTTAAGATTATTATGCTGCCTGAACTTTCATGGATAGAGGTTTTAATAGCTACATAAACATCATTTCGAGTTTATAATATTATCTAGATTGTTTGAAGGGTCATCAGTTTACATATTCACATTCCCATATTAGTATGAATGAATTTATGAAATAAGAACAGGTACATTGAAATGGAATATTTTGGGAGGTAGGACAAACCTAGGTAGTCAGTAGATTTAGAAAACAAGTATCTATGTGTATCTAGTAACCTAGGTGGGACAGTAAGGAGGAGATGATCAAAGACTAACTAATTCTGTATCAAAAATTTGCCCAAAGTCAACTCCATATCCAGAGAGAGAGAGAGAGAGAGAGAGAGAGAGAGAGAGAGAGAGAGAGAAAACAAACACACACTTCTGCCTCATGGTTCTGAATGCCTTTTCTGTTTCCAAGACTCAGGCCACTTCTAAAATTTTAGTTATGAATCCTGAATACCACTGACATCATTACTTTAAAGACAAAAAAAATGTTTCCTGAGATCAAATAACAAGTTTAATTTTTGTAAAAACAGTTCATTTGCTGTGTCCTCAGACCAGGGCCAGGGTCTCTGGTAGCTTGCTGTTCTAGTATGGCCTCTCTTGTCTCTTAGGTTCTCAATGATGCTGAGAAGTAAAAAGTACAAGTGTTTTATCTGTACAAAACGAATTTGAGATAGAAAGCAGTAAGAACATAGGACAATAAAGAAAATGGTAATAAGAGAGAAGATCTGAAGCATTTGGAGATCCTATAAATTACTAATTCATAGAATAATTAAAAATTTAATTTATTCAAAATCATTGGTATTGGGAATTTTAAAACAAACGTATAAAAACCCCAACAAATAAAAGTGGAAGCTTAGTGACATACCTTTGCAGATAATAAATTAGCTAGATTATTTAATTGATTTTGGTAGTATTAAAAGAGTCCAGGCAAAACAGGCAGATAAATTTCCCTACTCTGTTAAGAATTTTGTTTTGTGAAGTTTAGGCTATCCATCCAAATCTGATGGGTGGTGAATGCACTGGTGAAAAAAGTGGGCTTTGTACTCAATCAAACCTGGGGACACCTGGCTGGTCACTTAGGAGTGTTCTAGGGCCATTAAAAAATCTCTCCGCCAGGCACAGTGGCTCAAGCCTATAATCCCAGCACTTTGGGAGACTGAGGCTAGAGGATTGCCTGAGCTCAGAGCTTCGAGACCAGCCTGGGCAACTTTGTGAGACCTTGTCTCTACAAAAAGTCAAAAAATAAGCCGGGCGTGGTAGCACGCACCTGTAGTTCCAGCTACTTGGAAGGCTGAGGCAGAAGGATTTACTAAGCCTGGCAGGTCAAGGCTTTGGTGGCCGTGAGTATGCTACTGCACTCCAGCCTGGGCGACAGAGTGATACACCAACACAAAAAAAAAAACAAAAAGAAAAAAAAAAATCTTTCTAAACCCCAGTCTCCTCATCTACAAAGTAGGAATACAAATAATATTTATTCATAAGATTTGTGAGGATTAACTGAAGAAAATCATATGAAGTTCTTAGCATAGTTGCTGGAGCATACATGCCCAGCAAATGGTTGATTGTTATCCTGTTATAAATTCTTTTGATTTTTTGGACTACTAATATTTGTACTTCATTTAGATACTTGACCTTTGTAATTTATATTAATGTTTGAGGATTTAAAAGTGGGAATTAGGTAATAATGTGTATTAATCTTTCACTTGTAAATTCTAACACTAATATTACTTTTTGACTTTTTGAGTTAACAGATGCTTTTGAGTGAACAGATGCTTCAGTTGAAGTTCCTTGCCAATACACACACACACAGACACACATACACATCTCCCCCAAATCTCATACGATGAAATATTGCAATTAGTATGTGCATGACTTAAGTGCCCTTGTTTTATCAGTAACATTTGACTTATCTTTAAATTTGGTCTGTTGATCTATGGTCTGTTAGCTCTCTCTAATGTCAACTAAGGCTGACTTTTGGTGGGAACTATTTTCTTAGTATGTTGAGATATAATGAAGAAGGATGGCAATGCATGTTTGGGGAAACCTTCTTACAAGTTCCTCTGGTGTACAAATGATGGAAGTGCAGAGTATGGAAGATAATGTTCAATATTCATGGATAGGACACCTGATCCAATGTTCAATCAATCAGTAACAGTATTTAATTTGGTAAAAATTAGCTAGTGTGCTTTGGAATATTTGTCTTCTTTGTTAGTTGTTGTTTATGATGATTATTTCAATGTAATAGACCCATTTTGATATCTTGAACATTTCAACTTCTGCAGTTACTTGATGAGAATAGATTATGAACTGTTTTGTTTTTGTGAAAATGTTTAAAAATTATGGTGTAAACTATTTGTCTTCAAACATCAAATTATTTTGATTTCTAGTTGTTGCTTTTTAAGTATAGAAGCATGGTAAACTCTAGCTAGAAAGACCACATTTAAAATAAATGTTATTTTCTAAAACTGCATAACTCTTTTCTCACATTTCTCTTCCACCCCTCTCTCTTTATTTTTCATTTGGAAATGGTTTTGGTGAATTTTATTTCAAATGATGGGTTTCGGGATTTTCAACATTCATAATTTATTGAAGCATTACATGCTTTTTCACATAAATTAACTTTATCCTGACTTATCTGAGCCACAAAATGATTGTGGGTTTTCTAATTAAAATTTTAAATATCATAATTAATGTATGCATTCAATATTTATTCTCTAAACATTGATTGGTTGCACTTAACGTACGTAACAGTGTACCAGGCACTAAAAGTGCTGCACAGTATAATGTGATCCTATTGTAATGTGTTCTCAAAGAGTTTGTCTTCTAGTAAGGAGGTGAGTTAGGCACTCAGTATAATACAAGGTGCAAAGAGATTTTTAAAAATAAAATAAACTTCAGGAAGGAGCAGGTAATGTGGAAATATCTGGTTACATCAAATAGAGGTGCCAGTTTTATGACTCATGATCTGAACAGCTTTGCTTTTCAATAAATGTGTTACCTAAGTCACTTTTCCATTCAATTATATTACATCCATAATACTTATTTTACTAAAACAATTAAGTATAAATATTAAAATTTATAAGCATATTCTTATATATAAATGTGTATTATACAGTTTACTATGGGATATAACCATCTTTAGTTATTATTAATCTCTGCTAAATATAACTTGATTTCTTTAATCTCAGGCTCTGATAGAACAAATATTGCAAAGTCATCCTGAAAATTTTTTTTTTAATTAAAATATCTTACAGGAAATAAACAAGTTCTGGCTTCAAAGATGCAGTCCATCAACAGTCTTTGAAGGTGTTCATTCTTCAGCCTAAGGGAGATTGCCATGGGAGGATTGCTCATTTGATCTTGCTATTGGGACTCTATTTAGAACTGTTTTATTGGATTAGATCATATTACAAGAGGAAGTCAACATAAGCACATTTACCTTAAATGTTAGGATATCTGATTAAGTCATGGTCAATATTGTGGAAGGGAGAAAACAAACATAATTTAACAGATTCACAGAGGTCATTCTAGATGCACATTTTCTGACCTGACCTTTGGAAAATTCTGTTGTAATTTTCTGATTGACCTTATTCTAAGGGAGTTTAGAAAAATGATTTCTATTTCTAGTAGATGTGATCTTGAAACCTCTTCATAAATTTCCTTAGTACTTGAACTACTTTTTCAGTAATACTGATAAGACTGTGGCTAAAATAGCAAATAAAAAGATTGTAAATGGAAAGATACAATTAGTCCTCTTAATAGGATCTGTTTGAACATAAATTCCTTCTAGACTGGTAGCAGACAAAATAGACTTGGGGTTTTTGTGCATCTCTTTAGCTTTTCATTTTTATGGCTCACTGTTCTCAATTTTATCTCATATTGGCCAAAGCACCACTGTGATGCCCATTTTTGTTAATTGGGACATTTTTAGCTCCATGTCCCCTTGCACAACTTTCCTATCTTGTTTCCTTCGGAGTCTTGTTATCCAAATTATGTTAACATATGTAAAGATGTAAGCAGTTTGAGATACTACTGCTCCAAGAAGGCACCTTAACCTTTAACCTGGGTCCTCAATTCTTGAATCCATAGGAATGAGTGCTGGTGAAGTAGCAGAATAAGAGGAGGCATTTGGATGCAGAAAATGTTTGAGTGCCCATGGAATCTCTTTGGTCATGTCTGAGTTTAAATAAGTCTCCTCTTTATTTTCTCATATATGGCATCTCACTAAATTTGTTTTCTAGTCACTAAAGCCTCAATCACTGTGAAAAGATGGATTCATTAGAAAATAATCTAAAAAAGTACGATGTCCCCTTTTCAGAGATGTATATTTAGCAACAAAAGTTCCATGATTTAGCACAGTTGATTTTAGGGGATAAGAATTTATATTTCCACTGTCAGTAATGAAAGTATGAAAACCATTTCTGTTTCCTGCTGCAGCCCTTACTTCCTGTTCTAGTTATGAGTAAGTGATGCTAGAAACGGCTGCACATCATCTGTCTTCAACTATCATCAGGAAAGGAATGTCAAGCATGGAATTCCAGAGATCATCTGGAGTTTGTCTGACTTAGATAACGTCAAGCAGAGCCATTCTAAAAATAAAGACAGGATTGTTGTGTCCGTGAGGGGCGACTTATTGCACCATTGTTGTTTTTCACTTATAGCTGGTGCCTTATATGGTGGTTTCTGTTTCTCAGAACAAGCTAAGAAAAGCCATTCTGTTCCTGTGCTCTTGGAATGCTTGAGTTCAGAGTGTGGTTTTTGGGAATAATATTTGGCTCATACAAGGAATCTGTGTTCTGCAATTGTTCAATTGTAATGTTGATGCATGTAAGGAAGACTAGCATCCATGGGAATTAAGTCTGAGAAAAGAAATAGAAATGTCACTGTCAAATAAAACAGTGTTTATTAATTGATATTATATTGAACTTCTTAATAGAAAACACAAGGCCTTAGCATTTTAAAACAGAAGGTCTGATTTTCTATCTTGTTTTTGCCTTATGAGGAAGGTCAACATAGATTTTATGATATCAGGAAATGCTAGTTATGTATTCATTGCCAAGGCTGCCAGACTTTGCAGCAACACCCACTTTACTTATTTGTGCTTATCTGAATTTACTGTAATCAAATAAGGATCCGATGGTATACAGTCTTAAAATATGCCCTGGAATACAATGCAGACGTTTTTAAAGAGCCTGGTGGCCGTGTATGCTATAATTATAGATTTTCTCTGCTATCTATTGAAGTAAAGAAAGGAATTATAAGATTATTAATAATCTTATAATTCACTTCACATTATAATTTAGATCCATATCTTGGTATTCTTTTTATTTATTTTTTCCTTCTTTTTAGATACTAGCTCAGTCATGTACTGAAATCCTGGAATTGCGGCCTTCAAGTGTCTGTGTAGGGGGTAAGTGTTTAGAATTTAAAAATACCCTGTAAGAAATTGTATTTTTTTCTAGCTCAAATATATGATTTGAAACTCATGTTGGAAAGAGAATAGCAAAATTAACTTTTTTGGCATCTTTTTTGTGTAAGAATTTTTAAATAATTCCTTGAAATATTTCTATTTTAAATTCAAATTTTTAAGATTGGAGTGTTATTTTAAATAATGAGCATATTGTGTGACAGGCTTTTAGAATCTTCTGTATATTTAGTTCACGTTGGAGACCTTTCCTATAGCAAATAAAATAAAGTATGAAATCTTTTCTTGTATCTGATTATACAACCAGTCAGGTATCTGTAGACTCTGAGCTCCATGCTTTGATGACCTGGCCAAGGTGCTCGTACCATGTCTGCCAGCTTAGGGCACTAAGGAAGTGACATGCGGGTGGATAGCAGGAAGGAAGCAGGTGGCTCCATCAGCTAGTGCTAAGAACAGACTCAGGTTTTCACACCTCCCAGCCGTCCTTGCCCAGAGAGAATGTGATTCTCTTTGGCCTATTTTATTTCTTCTTCAAGTCTGACCTAGGGTTCATTTTAATCTGACTTCACTTTAAAATGAAAAAAAAAAAAACATTGAGTGTGGTAGGGAGGAAATACCTTGTGTAATTTACACAGAACTTCCCGGCCCACTGTACAGGGCCTTATGCTCTGCATCTTCCATACTCCCTGATGGATGATTATTGTTATGTTTAAGGGAAATAGTGTATCTGAACACCTCAGGGAAGAATTACCTTTTCTAAAAGTATAGATTAATAAATTTCTAGAGATACTGAAGAAAAATAAATGAACAAAATAATATTAAGATAATAGGTATTACCCACTGGGTTCTTTGTGTTTGTAATTTTACCTCGTCCTCATAACATTACTATTTGAAAGTTTTATAAGCCCCTGATTTACAGAGGTAGAAGCTGAGACAGGTTTAGCATTTGCTGCTAGAAATTATCCTATTTGCTTCTTGTCTGTCTTCTCTAGTGCCCATGTGTTTACTGAATCACAGTTTAAGTTTTATCTGCACTTAAATAATTTTAACTTATAAGTTAAATCCTTTCATAACATACTAAATGAGAAGTGGCCTGGTAGCATTGTCTTCCAAAGGGAATGACTATTTATATGTTGGGTTATGTTAGACAGGAGATGTTTGAGAGAATTGACTGTTAAAATACGTTAAAATGGAGATCAGGCCTGAATATTTCCTGAGAAGACAAATGCAGTTAAGTCTCATGAGTGACCTTAACCTTGCTTGCGAACACGCTTGAAACTTAACTTGAAATATTTCTTGTAAATGTCTACATTAGGAAAAATAGAACTTAAGCTCAACCAATCAAATGCAACCAATAAACTTATATAACTAGGGATCTTCTATGGGATAGACTGAAGAAGACAACCATGTAACTGCAACCCATCAATGCTTTTATTTGCTTTACTTCCATGTTGGTCCTATGTGCATTCTTTTGGCAGGGCTCCTGGACCACTTCTGATCTGGAGCCATTCAATTCATGAACTGTTGTTTGTTCAAATAAAACTCTTTAAAATGTCATGTGTCTCAATTTACCTTTTTAACAGGAGTTAATCACTGTTAATATACTAGCTTGCAGCCACACAGCAAACATTTAATGCCTATCAGGATATTTGATCTATTAACTTTCCTTCTAGCATTTTTTTTTCTTTTTTTAACTCTCTGACATTTTTAGTGCTTGCTCCTGCTATGTAAATAGGGTGCAAAAAGTTAAGTCAATTTCTTTTAGTGACTGGAGATAGATTATTAGTGTCCAAAATACATGCTCTGATAGTTTATATATTTGTATGCAATATAATATAAAATCAAGACTAAAATGAAGAAGATGTTAAAGAAGAACTCTGTATGGAAGAGACAGATTAAAAAAAATACTACTCATAAGTTTTTTAAGAACCAAAGAAAATACATAATAGTTTCATTTACTTTCTCAAACCTTAATACCTGGAAGTAGAGAAAAACAAAGATTTTTTTTCCGGATGATATTTTCCTAAGAACAGAATCTAGGGAAGGTTGCATGATACCTGTCTGGGAATGACTGTAATGCTTTAATTCTAAGACCTTGGTCACTACTAGAAAATACTTTATTGGAAAATAAAATAATACATCCCTGCATGGCCATGAATGGTATCTTCCTTACATTTACCTGAGGGGTCTAAGAAGGGCAAGCATGTTGAAAATGTGGAGCTCTGTCTTTATTGTTATTAGTATGAAAACATTTATTTTATGTGTCTGAATACTTTCATTTCAAATTGTCTTTTTTTGGGTAAAGCAGTGATTTAAATGTTTATTTTTCCTTTTCCTTTTAGAGGAATTTCAGATTGTTTTGAATGGAAGAGGATTCTCGCTGGGCAGTCGGAATGGCAGTGTCCTCTGTACTTACACTGTAAATGAAACGTACACAAAGAGTAGGTCCCCGGGAACCTCAGGGTTACCTTTATGTCTACAGCACGTCAGCATCAAGCGTTGTCTCCTGTTCCCCAACTAAAACCATCTGTGCTATATTTCTCAATCAAAGAGGAAAGAAGTGACATCCCAGGGATAATACAAATAATAATAATTAATTAATAGTTGATAATGGCAACATGTGTTTTAACTTAATAAATGCTCAATCTTATTCTAGGTAAACCCATTATATAGATAATGATTTGTGGCTTAAGCAATAAAACAATTTGCCTGTGGTGACACAACTGAAAATAGGCAGTGCAGGCATTGGAACCAGCTTTCCTGACTGTTCCACATAGACTGCACCAAGCCCTGACTTCATTGCCTCTGTCCCAGATTTATTTCTTGCCACTCTTACCTTAAGATGGAATGATGTTGGCCTACTCTGCTACTTGTTGCCTTATCTTTTCCCACTTGTTTTCTTTATCTAAATTCCCAATAATTTGACAGCCAGTTTCTTGAACACAAGTTTTTTGCATCTCCAATACCCATCTGATAACGTTTTTTAAATAAAAATTATATTTATGGAATTGAGTTTTTATTTTTCCTGGTCTTGACTTTCAGAAAAGCTGAAGTTTTTTTATTTTAAGAGAAAAACTCTGTCTCTTAAATGGATCTTAGTTCTCTGAGCATTTTGAATCTCTATTAAGACATTTTTCTTATGGATGATTATATTGTCCTCTAAAAAATTATATTGTAAGGCAGACTCTATAATCCTATACACTCTGGTAGAGTTATTTTTGGAGAGATTCATTTACAATTTTGCTGTTTATCCGATGGGGCTAAACACTTCAACTGGCACAGCTTTGGCCACACACATAGTCACTGTTCAGTATGTGTTTGTTGAATTAAAGAGCTGAGGATCTCAGCATGGTAAATGTCACAATTAATTCTTTTTTTAATTAAGATTATTTCAGTGGGGCAAAACAATAAGATTTGTAGCAAACGTTCTTCATAGTAAGTTCCACAATTGAGTAAGATAATTTTATTTTTATTCAGTAGTCATTTGTATTTAAGCATTAGCTTTTTCTAACTCCTTTTGATTACGTATTTGAGTCTAATATAATATAAACTTATTTTAGGATTAGCTATATAAGGTTAAGCTTTTTAAGTAAATTCTCAAATATATAGAGTCAAAATTGTATTTTCAACTTATATATTCTATGATAATCAATTCTATTCAGTAATTTTCTCTGAAAATTTCTAGTCTAGATTTTTTCTTATTATTAAAATTATAAGGAAAATTTTAGCACTTATAACATGTATTTACTTATTGTAGATGTATTTATGTTATTAAACTTGTAAAATAAGTTTATTTTTCTTTGGACATTCATTTTCCTTTCTCCATCCTCTCTAAATTCTGCTTTAAAATGTAGATATTATTTATTTTTAAAAATATGAGATATTTGAAAAATTTATAAGAAAAAGGTGATATTGTATATTGTCTACAATTGTATGTGAATTTAATATAAGTAAAAAAATCCTAACTTATGATTTACTATCACTGTCTGTCAGTGGAGCATATAATCTCTTCATTTTTCGTTGCCTTTTTCTCTTTCTTTAGGTTTTTGACATTAATATATCTAATATTCTACACTTGGACTCTGATTGTAGAATGTTCTTCATATTATTAATAATCTGTGTGATATGCATAAAATCCTTTACATTAATTTAATGGCATTTCTTTTCTAGGTGTAAGACCAGTAAGTGTGCAGCTTAATTCTATGCTTTGCCCTGCACCCATCCTGAATACAGCTGGAGAGTAAGTACTTCCTGTAAAACATTTTGAGAACATTTTTAGAGACAAATTATTAGTAAGTATATTTAAATGGTTTATTGTATTTTTTTTTATGTTCAGAGGAAACATTAAACAATAAGTGCTAGGCAAGTCATACTAGTTTGTCCTACAAGTATAATCTTAGTAGGTTGAAAATGCTAAAATTATTTTTATATTGTTTTTAAATATTGATTAAAAGACTTCATAAATATTTATCTGTATAGGTTTGAGAACTATTGCCAGAATCTATAAATAATCAGAGCCATAGCCATCATTTTAAACTTTATGGTACTGAATTTACATACTTGCTCACACAGTAATCTTAAGTGAGCCTTGAGTAATTACTATAGTATTTACTACAGATTGAGATTAAAGAACATCAGAAACATGGTTCAACATGGCACATCTTGGACTGGGAGATATTTGCTCATTTGTATTAATTTGTGTCTTAATTGATGTCCCATTTCTGTTAACATCTATTCTCTCATCTTCATTTATGTGGTATAAAACCACGTTATCTGATTAAAAGAAGGAATATTTATTTTGGAAGGAGGGCTTTTTGAATTATCTGTGCACAAATAATTTTACCAGTACTGTAATTTAGTATTTTCATTTGTGATTTTTTTCTATCCCTTCTGTTAGGAAGCACATGATTGCAAATAGTTCTAATACTCCCGAGCCTAACAAAAGAGGATACAACTTTCTAGGATCTTTTTATATAGATCTTACACAGAAAGCAAGGAAAAATTAAATATACAAGGCCACAATCCAAAGTCTGGATTAGTATTTAGAGGGTGAAAATGATATTTTTCTCCATGGTAACTAAGGAAATCATTTTAGTACTTTAAACTTGACCTGAACATTTAAATTTTGTGGATACTTAAATATTCAGGCTATTTATTGCCCAGCACTTCTGGTCATGCAAGTACATTGGAGCAGTAAAAGGGGCTGCATCGTGTACTTATACAAATAAGACTATTGTTCATTTTCTGTGTCATGTAGTAATCTAGTGTTATTGACAACATGTCTTTGGCTCAATTAAACTGGCATTGGATTTGAGGCAGGTCAGTTTTGCACGGAACCATCATAACCCCAAGTGCACAGCAGGAGTCAGTGATTTTCTAAGTAATCATCTGTGTTAGCCATGATGACTCTATTGACTTGAAGTTCCATCCTTTTTATGGAATCTGTAAGTCCATGTTGGTCCTCCTGATGATCCTTGTGATCTGCTCCCTAAGCTGTCTCTTCTATTTTAGTCACTGGCAGCTGCATCCTTTCTGCTGTTCAGGTCACAAACATTTGCATCGTGACAGCCTTCTTTCTCATACGTCAGCAAATCTTTTCAGCTCTAATTTCAAAATATATCCAAAACCTGAACTCTGCTGACTACCTCCACTCCTACCATCGTAGGCCAAGCTACTGCCATCTCTTGCTTGGATTATTAAGCTCTCAAGTAGTTTTTCTGCATCTGTCTATGTCAAGAGTGATCCTGTTAAAACAAGTTGGTTTATGTTATCTCTCCACATAAAATTCTCAGGGATGCATTCTTCATCACACTCAGAGTAAAAGTCTGATAACTGCAATGTTCTACAAGGCTCTGCAGGATCTGGTTTTCCACTCCGTCTCAGACTCCATCTTCTGTTTGTTCCTTCTCTACTCAGTTATGGTCACACTGGTCCCTTTGCTGTTCCTTGGCCACATATGCTCAATCCCACTCCAGCACTTTTATACTTACTATTCCTTCTGCTTGAAATACTCTTCCTCTATGGCTCACAACTTTTTTCTGGTCACCTTATTTAATCACGCAACCTTCTTCCTCCTTTGGTTCTGTGTAACTCTCTCTTCCCTTTTCATGTTTTATTTTTTTTCCAAATCACTTATTTGTTTGTTATCATATGTCTTAGGCTTATTTTTTAAAACTTTCAGTAGAATTAGAGATATACGTGGATTATGGTTACATGGATGAACTGTATAGTGATGAAGTCTGAGTTTTGGTGTATATGGAATCTGACTAGTGTATATTGTACCCAAGAGATAATTTTTCACCCTTCAGCCCCATCCCACCCTCACCCTTTCTGAGTATCCAGTGTATCTTATACCACTTTGTATGCCACTGTGTACCCATAGTTTAGTTTCCACCTACAAGTGAGAACATGCAGTGTCAGGTTTTTTATTCCTGAGTTACTTCACTTATAATAATGGACTGCTGGAATTCATTTTGTTTGTCTTATTTCCTGTTGTATTCCTGGCATTTGTCATAATGCCTGACACATAGTAGAGTCACTATATGTTTGTTATATAAAAGAATGAATACACTTTTCTCAAATGTTTTGGTTAACAGTTAATACAAAGGGCCAAAAGAGGTCATTTGATGGCTAGGGTAGGGACCCATATTAGGTAGGAAAAAATTCTGACCATAATGGTCAGAATTCTGTTTTTTGGGGGGAGGGAGAGGACATACTGTTTAATATTTTTAAAAAAATCATCTTGCATTTTTAATAATAGTGCCTAGCTGAGAAAGACAACTTACTCTTTTCTTCAAAGTAGTTACAAAATGCAATACGCTTGTTCTGTCCTAGGCACTGATTTTGTTTTCTTTAGAATTTGCCTTTGGGCACAGTCTCCTTTTGAATAGAATACCACAGAGGCTACTGATACTCTGCAGTTATTTGTAGATAGGTTAAATACTCAGGAGATACAATTTTTAAAAATCACACATAGCATAATAAATATCAGACATGGTATATATATCATCACTCATTTGGCGTTTGACATTAATAGTTTACCTATAAGCAAACTGAGAATATGTTGGGCCAGAGACCTATCTAAAAAAATTACTTTTGCCCTCCTTTTTTTGTGTCAGGTACAAGATACCATTGAGGTGGAACTTTAGAAGATTTTATCTGTTAATGTATTGGGAATTTGGGGACATCATTATTTGTTCTGCTTAGTATGTTGCAAGTAATTTGGACCTTTCCTTTGCCTTGAATTTTCTTCAGCTACTTTTGTAGATGATGAGCTCTCTTATGAGATTGGATTAAAATCAACACAATCGAAACAGTTTAGCCTTGTAAGGTGACTGATGCTTAATATGCCTGCCTAATTAGCTTTTGGCTAAGGATGCAAACCCATTAAGTAGCTAGTTAGTCTATGTTTCAAATAAACACATCTGGCCCAACAATGAATGAAGGTTTTTCCTGTGTGAGGGTGACAGATGTGGTGATAGTTCCCCCTTTCTCTCACTTAAATAATTAACAACATGCTGGTGAAGTAACCCTAGACAGACAGCCTCAAAGCCAGATGCCCAGTCTCAGAGCTGGGTCCATGGACATGTGCCTCATCTCATTAACCTGCTCTGTCTGTTTCTTTCCCATCTTTATGTTATTTCATGAATTGCATTTTGTTTGAGGATTATTCTTATAAAAACTTAGGGCTTGTGGATTTTGATTTTAAAAAGGGTTAATGTGAAGATGTTTCCTGGAAGATATGAACTGAGAATGTAGCAGAGCAGCTAGGACATGGATGTGCATTCGGAAGTTGGTGTTAGGGAGTGTAAGCAACAGTTCAAGTGATCTGGGCATGTCCTGTTCAGGTGGATCATTGTTGAGTGCTGCTCGAATGGGTCTTTGGATAACTGTCTTCAAGAGAGCTATATTTGTTAAGTTTCTTTATTTGATATAGATATTTGGACTAAGATTAACATGTTTCCAGTACATAAACCGAAAGAATGGTAGCAAGGTTGTTTAGTTCTAGTTCTTTCATAAACACAATTTTCTTTTAAAATGCTGTACAATTAAACAAATTGTCTTACCAAGAAAAATCCACGATTATTTAGGAATTTCTTTTTAAAAGTGGTTCATTGGTACCAAACGTCTTCTTTAAGCTTTAATAGGGTGAATTCTTTGAAGTTCTTTGAATCCTCCCTTTCCCGGGCAATAGCCTCACAGTTTAGTGTGCAGATATTACGAGCACTTGCGATACGGGCTTATTCTTTGACCTTTGTTTGTGAGACATCAACAATAGCACAGCTGCTCTGCAAGAGTTGAGATCTCAAACCTGTAATTTGGCAAGAAGAACAGAACAAATTGGGTAAATATACATAAACACATTGTGCAGAAAGAAACACAGAACAGAATGAACTGGAGCCTCATCCTACAGTTTGTTTGATAGAGATGATTTCAGGAGGCATATGGTATAGTTAAATGTGCTTTCAAAAACATTGGCCAGAATCTTCTGGCAAATACGAAATAAATATCTAAATCAAATGAAACTGATAGTATTAGTTCTCTTAAAAGGCAGTGTGGGAAGACACTTGACAGAGTGTTTTGAGTGAGTGCTGGGGTATCCGTGTGTGTGGAAAATTTCAAGCAAAACGGAAGAATCTAGAGATCAGCAGTATGGCTGACCTGGGGCTAGAGCTGACTGGGTCATGGGATCTCATTTTCCTCAACGGTGTTATTTGTTCCATATCAAGCCTAATCTGTTTTGCCTGGATTAACATTGACAATTTTGTTTCTTTTTCTTGGTTGGGTATATTCTGTCTTTGTCAATTTATCTTCTTTCCCAGAACATACCTATATCTCTCTCTGTGTACGTGTGTGTGTATGTGTGTCCACACAATCCCTGAGCCCCTTATGCAGGTGATACAACCACAACTTTATTTTTTCTTCTGTTTCTTATGAGGAATGAGACTTGATTATTTTTAAAATTATGGATAATAGTATATTAGTTATGTCTTTATTCTGAATATAAACATTAGAATCTTGGTGAGATGGGTTAAAGCTGAAGATTCTTTCTGTTTCCCTAATTCTCTACCCCACCACTACTCCTCAAATGCTGGAAAATTCATCTTTTATTTCACATGGTGTATTGTTTTCTGATTATATCTGTCAATGTGAAAGTTTTATCTACTCTGTATTGCCCTTCCACCCTAAATATTATATACTGTTCTGGACAATGTCTTTTAAAAAGAACAATATTTAATCCCAACACTCGGAGGGGAGGCTGATAAGGCATAGCCAAGTATGGAAATGCTAAAGAGGATACAATGTAAAATAGTGAGAAAAGATGCAATTCACGTGTGATACATTCGCTCTCCTCAAACCTTGTAAGATCTGTTACATGACAGATTTAACTTATTTGTTGTTGCTAGAAATAAAGGAAAGAGAAAGAGTGGCAGGTAAAAGAAACACATTTCAGCTCATATAAGGAAGATCTTCCTGAAAATTAGGATTTCTGAGTGGGTGTTTTGATAACTAAAATTGCTTAAAGATAGGGGCAGCTATATGATGATGTAGAGGATATCCCTAAATATGTACTTAAATCCTTTTATATATCTGCTTCTAAATTTTATATTATCAAAGCTTTTATTATTACTAAGGCACTTGACATTTTTGGATTTGAAAGGAACTGGAGATTGAGTGGCTATTTCCAAGTGTCTTTTTCGTATCTTATTAAAATGCAGTAATTAAAAAGAAACTATCTTCAGTGTAATACTGAAAACAGTTATAATACAGCTTTATCTGTATGTCCAGTACATCTCTTAATATAGCTTTTTTCTTCTGAAATCTAGCAATCTCCCTGACTACAATTTTTATTTTAGTTATATACACATACTGAGATATCCTAAAAGAAATAATTTGATTCAAGAATTCTTTAACCACTTTGAAGAAAATATCCTTGGACAAAACATTAATTAACACATAAGTTCATAACCAGAATTGGGACCTTTAAACCATTCACGAATATAAAATCTTATTTTTCAACTTGAAATCTTTATTATGCATAAAGCTAACTTTTAAAAAGCTCTCCAGAACATTAAATAGTAGTGCTTGATTTCAAAATCTCTTAAGTCACCATAATTTTAATAACTTTTTGAGTGGTTGCCAGTTTAATTTTCAGTATGAGCAAATTAGAGGTAAATTATTTATTACTTCAAGCAAATGTCTTTCACAATTTTGTTTAATTTTTTTCATCCTCTTAAATGGATCATAAAATGGCAATCTTTTACTAGATATGCATAAAGTCAGAAGCAAAAGAATCCTTTGCAAATAGGTTACTGTGGATTGAAATGTCAACCATATTTCATGAAGTATGAAATTTCTCAGGTCAGAGTAGCTTTGGGATATGGCCCTGAGCCATTCTCCTGTTTTGAAACAGTCATATGTCTTTAGACATTAAATACAAGTACTGTGACTTTAGGACTTATTGAATTTTATTTACTTAATTATATTTTACCATACTGTTTAATAATTTATCATGTGGAATGAATTTAGTACACTTGGGTTTAATTTTATCACTATTAACTGAGTATCGATTGACATGAAAATGCACTTAAAATAATCTTTTTGTTGTGTTAAGTTGTTAAAGTTTTTTCTATCTTACTTTGAAAACAAATTCCAAGGATATAGCAAAGAGTGGATTAAGATATTTGTAAGATTAAAAAAAAAAAAAAAGAAAAGAGTCAACCATACTCAGTGCTCTATCACAGAAACAAAGAACAGAGTGCCAAATATTCTTACTCATAAGTGGACCTTGAACAATTATAATACTTTAAGAAAGTGATTGGTAGTAGTGGGAAACTGTCGGGAAGGGTGGTGGAATTGGCAGTTGAGAGAAACTGCAAGGGGAGGAAGGGGCATACCTCGTCAACAAGGGTACCTGCATAACCAATGTTTGTATACCTAATCCTGAATTGTACCCCACATCTTTATAATAAAAAAATTGTTAACTAATAAAAAAGATATTTGTAAGAAATATTAAACAACGTAGAACCATTTATGGAAAACAAAGCTGAAAGAGGTCTTCTTTCTCAGTCTTATCTTCCTTTACCTCCCTACATCCCTGGCACCATATGCCACTTCTGACTCTGAAGAAGGTCTTCCCTTGTCTTTCGTAATTCATATCCTCATCCTGGCTGTTTCTTTTCAGATGTCACTTCAGGCTCCTCTTTCTTTTACTGCCCCTGAACTGTCCATATTTATAATGGTTGGATACTTAACCTATAAGCTCCTCTTCTCAAAGGCTTCCTTTTCTTGCTGGTGAGCTCCAAATCTCCAGGCAATATCTTTTCTTTAGCTCTGAATTCACTATCTAAATGTCTCATATTCAAATGTCCAAGTCACTTGAATTTCCCACAGATACCTTGAACTTGGAGGAAATTTAAACTCAAGTCTTTTTGTCCAAATTGGCTTCTTCTCCCGTGTTCCCCAAGCAAAACTTCTACCTACCTTTGTGAGACAGAAACTCTAACGTTGTCTTTATTTCTTCTTCCTTACCTCCTACGTCCAATGAGTGTACATGTCTGTTTTATTCTGACTTCTAATAACTTTCAGTTTTTGTGTTCACACTACCCTTATGGCTACTATTTTAGCTCAATGCTACTTTGGTTCTTATTTGAAATCTACTGAGACTTTCTTAACTGGTCTTTCCACTCTAGAAAGTTATTCTTCAGGTCCATGCCTTACACTACAACAAAAGTGATATTTGTGAAACACAATTCTAATCAAGTGTAAAGGCTCTTAAGACCATGTCCAGATGTCTAAAGATGGCATCCTGGTACTTCAAGGCCTTTGCCCTACTCCCCTTTTCAGACTGAAGCCCTTTCATCTTACTCTCTCACTTTTGTTGCAGGCATCCCAAGTGGCTTTCAATGCCTTGACTGTTCTGTGCCTTTCTCTTCTTCCAGGCTGTCAGAGGACTCCATCTGCTTGGACCCATTTCTAAGCTGTTTTCCCAACTCCTGATCACTCTTTAGGATTAACTTTATGGTGCCTTCCTTCAAGAAATCTTTGTTGATTCTCCCATGCCTAGGCTGTTTTGGTTCTCCCCACATGATCCTCTAGTGTGCCTGTGCTTATACCTATTTTGTTACTATCACCCTCTATTGCCATTGTTAATCTGGCTTCATTTCACTTACATTGTAATTTTTTTTTTTTTTTGCAGTCCTATTGCCAAGGGCAGACTAGTTTGTCTGCTATTTTTTTTAGAATAGTTATTGTTGCAATTCATAAATTTTGTTTAACTAATAATAGAGTGAATGAGTGACTGAATTAATTTATTGGCAAACATTCATCAACCATTTTGAAGTATTAGGCCTGAGGTTTAAGCACATAGCTCAACACAGCTATAATGTTGGGTTTTAATAGAGATAATGTTTTATAATGGGAAGGATATAGCACTGAAAAATTTCTTTACAAAAGCTGTATGGCATTTAAAGTAAGTGTTTTTTTGAACAAGTTAGCTTTTTACAATTTTATATGGCAGTAAGGATAGAAATTCCATACATTAAACAAAGAGTATTTCATGATTATTGTGTTCTTCTGCATTAACTATGTTGATTTTTAGCTTGAATCGAAAAGGTTTATAAGAAAGTACCTTCGTATTCTGAAGAATCCATTAGACAAACAGTCAGATGTTACAGTAATTTATAGAGTGTCTGCTGTGTTCCAGGCGTTGTGTTGGAATTTTATTTAATTATCTTATCTAGCTCTCTTCCTCAGAACAATTCTGAAATAGGTACACTCTCCGCACTTTACGGGCTGAGGATTGGGCAATTAAGAGTGGAGTATTGAGGGTTCAGACTTAGTATTTCAGATTCCCCAATATCTGGGCTGAATCTCTATGTCCTTTTCCAACTTTATTTGATCTTGGGATAAACAAATGAACTGTCCTGTTTCCTCCCACTTTTGTCTGTAATGAAGAAACACATGTTGTTTTAATATAATTTTACTTATCATGAAGTTTTTATAACTGAAAGTATGGGTTTCAATGTTAGTAGTACACTAACCAGAAGTAGAAGTTATGTAGGAATAGGAATGAATAATCCTTAGATACTAACAAAAGTGACAGAACATAATAAAATATGACAAAAAGCATTAACTTTGTATGTTGGAGTCCTGGAGAAAGAGAAGGTCATAGCATTGGGTCTAGACTGGAGGGGGTGACTTTATCAATCTTTGTGTTAGCCAAAGAGCATCATGGTTTTGGACTAGGGCACCAGCTTTATGATAGTGCCAATATCAGACTAATAATTTGCAAAATGTTTTTCTTTAAAAAAAAACACAATTTAAGAGTCAAAATAACTGGTTTTTCCCCATGATTACAACACTTCTGGATAACTTTCTCAGAAAAAATATGCACATTCATATATATATATACATATATATTCATAAACATATTTATTCACAAATAAACATCTTGTTCTATCGTATAATAGATGCCGTTTTGGTCACCGTGAGAGATATGTGAATATAGTAAAGACCAGAAGAGAGACACTAAGCTCATGCTAAGGAGATAAATTTAAATATAAGAGCCTAAATCTGGGTGGAGGGTTAAGGTAGTAAGGTGTAGAAGTAAAGGCCCTTTGACTATGGAGTCAAAGAGTTCCAATATTTAGACAAGTTACCTTTAAAAGCTTCAGTTTCCTCATCTGTAAAATGGAGATAATGCTAGTGCCTAACTCAGTGGGCTGCTATGAGAATTACTTAAGAAGATGAATTAGTGTGTCTGGCTCATAGTAGGAAATCAATAAATGCCTGTAATTATTAGTGGTGTTGTTGGTGGTAATGTTTTGGTTATGCTACTGCTACTCTCCAAAAGAGGAAGATTGTATTGTTTCAATTGAGTCCGTATGTCAAAAGATCATCAAGTGGATTATTATATTTCTGGAGACTTAACTCCTTTTTTTTTTCTGACACAAGTCACATTGTATTAGACTGAGATATGCAGATAACAGCTGTTTTTTCTTGGCTACAGGATCTCATCAGTATGCATTTCTTATATAGGAAAGAGAAAACTTTGTTTTAAAATTATATTCTGTTTTTATTTCATTTTGTTAAGCATTAAAAGATTTGAATGTTTCCTTCATTATTTAGGGAATTAGTTCATTTCTGGTGAATTCTGTGTGCCAGATTATAAACGACTTCAGTCAGTATCTACTGATCCCTTAAAGCTGAATCAGTAAGAGTCCCTATAAGAATCATATTTTTATTATGAATAAAAATAGCCTTCCCCTAAAATAAAACTATGCCTACAATATCATGTGATTCATGGTACATGCTTTAAAGTAGAAAAATTAGGAAATTGAAAGATTATTTTTGATTTAATTTTCCTTAGTCGCCCAAACCCACAACAAAATAAGACAATAATGTTTGCATTTTCTTTCTTAAGTAGACCACTTGCCATTACGTGTAGAATAGTTCAGAAATTCAGTTAATTTGACGTAGACACCCAGAATTCTCATTCTTTTCTGGATTTAGGCAAACTATCTTTTAAACAACTTATTTTGAAGTGAATATTTTACTAGAAATATTTTAAATAGTAGTATTTCTGAATTTTGAATAGAGTTTAGCTTGAATTTTGCTGGTAGTTATCTTTCTTGGTGGTTTTATTTCTGTATGAATCCAAAGTAAATATCACATTGAGAAAACAAGCACACTAAGGAGCTTGATTCCATCATTTCATAAAGCCTCTGTGGTGTGATGGAAAGAGTTCAAATTTAGTGAAAATCCTAACTTTACTCTGGGTAAGGAAATTAGCATATCTGGGTTTCCTGTACCCCCTCTGTAAAACTGTAAAACTACTCCTTCCTTCAAGGTTGTTGTGAGGAAATAAATGAAATAATGCCCATAAAATGTCTAGGATAGCATCTAGCACATAGAAAGGACTAAATAATATTTGTCATCTCCCTCTCTGGGATCATTATTGAAAATTCTCTCAGCAGCCTGAGATTGCTTCTGTTTTATCCTGTCCAGAGCTATTGGTATTTGTCACTCAACTAAAGGCACAGGGAAGAAATCTTCTATATGTAACAAAATTCTACTATTTCAGGGTGATGAAGGTGAAGTTTCTGGCTATTAATTCTGGAATTTAGAATGCTTTATGAGAATTGGAGTTTGGTGCTTTAAAAGGCATAGTATTTTACAGAAACCACATTAACAAAATGTTACCCACTACTGTCTGCTTTAATCAATAGATAGCTTTGATTTGTTGGCATACTATTTCTTGTATGATACTACACTTTGCAAACTATTTTGGAAAAGAGCTGTTTCCTTATATACTTTAAAACTCCCTTGTCATTTTTCTCCCTTTGATATCTTGCAATGGCTATTTTTTTTTTTTTTTTTTTTAGTTGGAGTCTCACTCTGTCATCCAGACTGGAGTGCAGTGGTCGCTCCCGGCCACCGCAGCCTCGACCCACTGGGATCTGGCGATCCTTCCGCCTCAGCCTTCCAAGTGGCTGGAACTACAGGCACGTGCTACCACGCCCGGCTGATTTTTTTT
>CAUYQG010025624.1:0-20868 GCA_963574415.1 Tarsius wallacei
TCTATCTGAGGATGGGGAGACACCTCTTATCAACAAGGGTACCTGAACGAAATATTTTTGTATGCCTAACCCCTAACTGTACCCCACAATAACATAATAAAATAAAATAAAATAAAATAAAATAAAATAAAAAAAAAGAAAGAAAAAAAGAATCAACACACGCTTCCCAAGAGCAAAGCAGAGCACAGAATCAACAGAGAATACAGAAAAACAGAAAAACTTGAAAACACACGCATACACTAACCCAAAAGCCAAAAGAAATCAAGCAAGCAAAGAAAAAACTTTATGAAAACCTCATGTCAGGGATAGCAATCACATTCCAATAATCAGCCTGAGTGTGAATAGAGTAAATGAACCACTGAAAAGACACAAAATGGCAGATTGGATAAGAAGCCATGACCTAATTATTTGCTGCATCCCAGAGACTTAACTTACTACAAAGGATGCACACAGACTCAAAGTTAAAGGATGGAAAATGAGTTTCCAGGCAAATGGATCACAAAAGAAGGCAGGAGTTGCAATCTCAATATCAGACAAAACAACCTTTAAGCTATCAAAAATTTAAAAATATGCAAAGGACACTACAAAATGCAAAAAGGTTCAATCCATCAACAATAAATATTTATCCTAAACATATATGCACCCAAGACAAGAGCACCAGCCTGTATAAAGCAACTATTAAATAAACTAAAAAAAAGATAATGAGTCTAACACTATTATAACGGGGGGATTGAATACCCCACTGACAGCCCTAGATAGATCATCAAGGCAAAAAATCAACAAGGAGATCCAGAACCCAAACTTGGCACTTGACCAAATGGACTTAATAGATTCCTACTGATTATTCCACCCAACTACCACAGGATATACATTCTACTCTCACCACATGGAAGATAATCCAAGGTCAATCGCATCCTTGGCCATAAATCAAGCATAAACAAGTTCCATGAGGTTGAAATCTTACAATGCACATTCTCACACCACAGGGTAATAAAAATAAATATCAAAACCAACAACATTTCCCCATAGCCCACAAAGATATGGACATTAAAAAGCATGATGCTAGCCAGACTCGATGGCTCAACCTGTAATCCCGTGCTTTGGGAGGCTGAGGTAAGTGGATTGCTTAAGTCCGCGGGTACGAGACCTGCCTGGGCAACTTGGCGAGACCTCATCTCTACAATAAATCAAAAAATTAGCCGGGCAAGGTAGCGCACGCCTGTTGTTCCAGCTATTTGGAAGGCTGAGGTGGAAGGATCGCCAGAGACTAGCAGGTTGAGGCTGTGGTGGCCAGAATCGGCCACTGCACTCCAGTCTGGGCGACAGAGTGAGACTCCAACTCAAAAAACAAAACAAAAAAATTAAAAGGCATGACAATAAACAATGAATGGGTCAACACTAAATTCAGAGAAATTAAAAGATTCCTGGAAACTAATGATAATGAAGAAATGTCTTACCAAAACCCCTAGGATGCCATGAAATAGGTACTCAGGAATTTACATCTCTACAAGCACACATCAAGAAAATAGAAAGATCACAAGTGGAGAGCCTAACAAATCACTTAAGAGAACTGGAGAGAGAAGAATACAAAATCCCCAACTTTAGCAAAAGAATCCAAATTACAAAAATAAAAGCCCAAATATGGAACATAGAAGACAAAAATATCATAGAAAACATCAACAAAACAAAAAACTGGTTCTTTGAAAGAATTAACAAGATTGATGGGCCTCTAGCCAGAATGTCCAAGAAAAAGAGAGAAAAAAAAACGAATAAACACAATCAGAAATACAAAAGATCAAATCACAACTGACCCTGAAGAAATACAAAGAATTATCAGAGATTACTATGTACAACTATTTGGAAACAAACTTGATAACCCAAATAAACTGGAGGACTTTCTAACTTCACACAACCTCCCCAGGTTAAAACAAGAAGATACTAAAAAGACCAATAACAACTCAGGAAATTGACTTTGTCATATGAAATTTACCTACCAAAAAAACACTGGACCGGATAGCTTTCCAGCAGAATTCTACAAAATGTACAGGGAAAGGCTGATACTAATCCTACTGAAAGTATTCCAGGCAATTGAGAAAAATGGAATTCTCCCCAAATTATTTTGCAATGCTCACATCACACTGATACACAAACAGGATAAAGATCCAACAAAGAAAGAGAACTAAAGGCCAATATCCTTATGAACATAGATGCAAAAATCCTCAGCAAGATTTTAGCAAATTGGATACAAAAACACATCTCAAAAATTATCCACCATGACCAAGTATGCTTCATCCATAGGATGCAGGGCTGGTTCCACTTTCACAAGCCCATAAATGTAATTAAATACATCAACAGATGTAAAAACCAGAATCACATGATTATCTTATTAGATGCAGAAAAACCTTTGATAAAATCCAGCATCCTTCTTGATAAAAACCCCCAAACACCTAGGTATAGAAGGAAGATACCTCAAAATAGTAAGCACCATCTATGACAAACCCACAGTTAACATAGTGCTAAATGGACAGAAAATAGAAACATTTCCCCTGAAAATTGGAACAAGACTAGGCTGCCCATTCTAAACCCTCTTGTTCAATATTGTGTTGGAAGTCCTACCTTGAGCAATTAGACAAGAGAAGGACATTAGGGGTATCCAAAAAGAGGAAGTCAAGGCATCCCTCTTTGCTGATAATATGATCCTATACCTTTAAAATCCAAGATAATTTGTCAAAAGCCGGCTTGCACTGATAAACAACTTTGGCAAAGTCTCAGGGTACAAAATAAATGTGCAAAAGACAGTTGCATTCCTATGCATCAACAACAAGCAGAGACCCAAATAAAAAGCACAATACCATTCACAATAGCCACCAAAAAAATAAAACACCTTGGCATCTTCCTAACCAGAGAAGTGAAAGACCTTTACAATGATAATTGCAAAGCATTGCTCAAAGAAATCCAAGAAGACACAAACAAATGGAAAAATATCCTGTGCTCATGGATAGGTAGAATCAATATTGTTAAAATGTCCATCCTACCAAAGGTAATCTACAGATTCGATGCAATATCCATTAAGTTACCAACTTCATTCTTCTCAGACCTGGAAATGATAATACAGAAATTTATATGGAAACATAAATGACCAACAGCCAAAACAATCTTTAGCAAAAGAAACAAAGCGTGAGGTATTACACTTCCAGACTTCAAACTTTACTATATGACTACAGTAATAAAAACAGCCTGATATTGGTACAATAACAGGCAAATAGACCAACCGAACAAGGTAGAGATTTCGGAAACAAAGCCTCAATTTCTCAACCAACTCATCTTTTTCGAAGCCTCCAACAACAACCACTGGGGAGAGGAGAACCCATTCAGTAAATAGTGCTGAAAAAACTGGCTGACCACATGTAGAAGATTGAAACAGGACCCCTACCTATCACCATACCCAAAAATTAACTCTAAATGGATCCAAAGACCTAAACATAAACCTCAAACTGTAAGAATCTCTGAAAGCGCAGGGGACACTATTATGGGAATTGGAACCTACAACCAATTTCTATTTAGAACTGTAAAGGCCAAAACCTTAAGGAATCAGATAGACAAGTGGGATCTCATCAAATTTAAGAGCTTCTGCAAAACAAAAGAAACCATCAAGAGAGCAGGAAGACAGCCCACAGAATGGGAAAAAAATGTTTGCCATCTGTATATCTGAAAAAGGCCTAACATCTAGCATGTACAATTAACTAAATGTACCAAAAGGAAAAAAAAAAACAACTAAAAAGTGAGGAAAAGACATGAACAGACACTTCTCAAAAGAAGATACACAGGCAAGCCATCAGACACATGAAAAAGTGCTCAGCCTCACTCATTATCAGAGAAATGCAAATTAAAACCACATTAGATACACCTAACTCCTGTAAGAATGGCCATCCTTAATAAAAGAAAAAAACACCACAGATGCTGGTGAGGATGTGGAGAAAAAGAAACACTTTTATACTGCTGGTGGGAATGCAGACTAGTACAACCTCTTTGGAAGACAGGGTGGCGATTTCTGAAAGAACTAGTAATCGACCTTTCATATGACCCTGCAATTCTCCTATTGGAAATACACCTGGAGGAACACAAATTATTCTACAAAAAAAGATAACTGCACACGTATGTTTATTGCAGCTCTATTCACTATAGCAAAAACGTGAAATCATCCGTGTTGCCCATTGAAGTAAGACTGGATTTGAAAAATGTGGTACATATTCACATTGGATTGTTATGCAGCCATAAGGAAGGCCAAACATATGGATTTTGTAGCAAATTGAATGGATTTGGAGTCGATCATACTCAGTGATTTATCACAGAAACAAAGAAATGAGTGCTATATCTTCTTACTCATAATGTGAACTTTAACAATTATGCTATAAGAAAGTGACTGGCAGTAGTGGAAAACTTTCAGGGGATGGAAGTGGGACTGGCAGTTAAGGGAAACTGCTGGAGTCCTGCTCCCATAAAGTCCAAGGGTACCCCAAAGGTGGAGATGGTGCCAGCGATTGTGAGAAAGAAAGAGAGAGAGAGAGAGAGAGATTGGACACCCGTTAATGTGGATGCAATTTTATTGCGAGCTAGTATTGAGTTTATATTTCTCTCTACAAGGGAAATAATCTCTGCAAGTTGCTGCCACAGAGCAAGTTAAAAGCATCATTACAAAACAAATCGCTTACAACAAATTACATGGATTTTTTTGTGATGTTAAAATGATGCTTAAGTTTAAGTATTCTTCTCCGTGTTTGGCTAATGTTCCCTCTTAGGGCGGAGACTATTTCCACCCAAAACAACATTATACCAACACGATGATGTTACCCTGTAAAAAACAGTCCCCGCAACCAGCCAATATAAAATCTCAAAATTACAAAACTATAAAGCTTCTCATTAAACAACTTTAAAATAGGACTTATATCCCAAATTAACTAATATTTATTATGATCTTTCTAACAAATTTAACTCCTTACAAGCTAAACTTCCTTATTCAAATTATCCAGGAAAACAGGTTATTTCCATAATAAAATCTCTGGGGGCCAGAACAACAGTTTCTGGCCCAGGTCATTGGAGCAATCTTTGTGTGGAATAATGTGTCCCTGGGGACTCTTCCACATCTGGTGAAACACCTGTTGCAGAGAGGTGCAGATGTTCCTTTTTTCATGGATGAGGTACACTTGGTCTTTCAGGCCCCCTTGGTAGTTTCCTCTTGTTGAATTTCTTCATTGTCTTCCTATTTGGAACATTTTATTTCTAAGGAAAAAACAGCTTGGAAGAAACTTCTAGTGATGTTTTTCAGGCCTCAAGGTAGTTTCGGTTGTTAGATAAAATCTGTTTTACTCACTCAAATTCTACATCTAAACTCTTTAATTTCTTATATACTAAAACTTTAATATGTATTTCAAACCCTGAAAAACAAACTTATAAATCACCTACATATACCTTAATATCAACTTTCACTTAAATATTATGCCTATGATTATAAACTTATAGAAACTTATGTCTAAACACCATAACTATAATCTACATATAATAATTCAACTTGACCATGGCACGGACAAAAGGGAAAGGTCAAACAACGTAGTGGGAAGTGGAAAGATGGACAATGAGTTTTCAGTAGCCATTGGCCTGGGGTCACCAGGACCCTGTCAATCTGGTGGGCCTCCAAGGCTGGCTCCCAACACCTAACGACACGTTTCTCAGAGCAAGTCCTGTAATTAAGTGACGTGACTGCATCCCGCTGATCAGGCAGCAGCCCTTTAAGAGGAGATGCTCTCTGTCCTTCCAGGAAGGCTTCTGTGGTCCTCCCAGATGTCATGAAGAGCCCAGCCTGTTTGTGCCAGGTCCTGGCCTGAGATGTCCTGCCTTGAGGCTGCTCCAGGACCTGCAGGGACTTGGGTGGGAAGGGGCAGGGCTGTGCCCAGGAGAGACATAGGGGAGGTGGGAGCAGGGTTGGGGAAGTGGGGCAGGAGCTTGTGGTAAGGCGGGTAGGGTCCTGGCCCCCAGTTGGCAGGTTCCACTCTGGACAACTTGTCCCTCTACCAGCCTGGTCTCTGGTCCTGTCTTCTCTGGGGTGGGT
Source organism: Tarsius wallacei (assembly GCA_963574415.1). Lineage (NCBI taxonomy): Eukaryota > Metazoa > Chordata > Mammalia > Primates > Tarsiidae > Tarsius > Tarsius wallacei. Next base: position 6,107 of record CAUYQG010025624.1, read on the forward strand.
GTGATTCTTCGTTCTTCACATCCCAACCCAACTTGCCATGGTCCAGGGTACCTCTCAGGGTTCCCCAAAGAAGCAGGACCCATGGCAGGCACATGCACATATGTGTATCTTGTGTGTGTATCCACAAAGAGGTTCATTTTAAGGGATTAAGTCTCATGATTGTAGGGCTGGGAGGTCCACAATCTGTGGGGTAGACTGCAGCCTGGAGCCCTCAGATAGGCGCGCTCGTGCACCGTCTATGGGTGGTGGATGTCAACTATACCCATGAAGTGCCTTCACGGCAACCCCAGGTTTATCTTAGATGAAACCTGGATCCTGTAGTCTCTCAGGCTGGCATACCACACCAGGCTGGCTGCCCCGCCCAGCCTAAGCACCAGATGAGTCAGAGATCAGGGAGGCAGCCTCCCTGCCTTCCTCTGGTCCCTTCTCTGTGGGTGGGGTGCCTGAACCTCTTGCCTTGGAAAATCACCCCCCCTCAGCTTTGGAGAGGCCCTTCTGAGTCCAAGCACCCTGAGGCAGCACCTGCCTCTCCCCAGACATTGCCTCTCTGTGTTGGACTCAAGGTTTTGAGTGTCCATGCTGGGAATGGTGAGGTCTTTCCTGGCATGGGCTCCTTTGACCTCTTGGCTACTTAGTGTTAATTTTTACTCCAGGTCATTGTTTTCTCAATGAGTAGAGTGAGCACAAAAATTATCATCCAAAACAGCCCACTTTTGAGAGTGCAGGGGACACTATTGATTATACTTGGCAGTGAATTGGGACTGTCCTAGAGAAATCAGAGCATATAGAAGACTCAGTTGTGACCATTGCTGCAGTGGTCTCAAGAGCTTGTTCATGTGGGAGTTGTTTTCAGTGCCTGTGTGTTGTGAATATGGTTGATCAAATGGACAAATATGAGTGCATCATGGTTGGGGTTGGCAGCCCTGAAGAGACGTACTGACACCCTCACCCTGGTCCCTGTGAATGTGCCTTATTTGGAACTAGAGTCTTTGCAAATTTAATTAGTCAAGGTGAGGCCTCACTGGATGAGAGTGGCTCCCAATGCAGTGGCTGGTGTCCTTAGAAGAAGAATGCAATGACTAGTGTCTCTGAAGTCACAGATGAGAGAGAGAGGAGAAGGGTACGTAGAGACAGAGGGAGGCTGTGTCTACAAGCCAGGGATGGCCAAGGTCCTGATAGAAGCTGTGGAGTGAGTTCCCTGAGTCTCCAGAGGGAACCAACTGTCAACATGCCGATCTGCATCTTGCGTCTGCAGAGCTACCGTGAAAGATATTTCTCTGTTTTTAGTGTGTAGTGTTTTTCAGTGTGTAGAGGAAGCCCTGTCATGAACACTCCAACACGAGTGCCAGGCTCTGATCTGGGCACTTGGGACACATTGCCAGTCAACAGCGGAGATGAATCCTGCCCAACAAGCTCACAGTGCCAGTTGTGTCCCTGGGACTTTTCACAGACTGTCAGCCACACTATCTAGTCAGACAAAGAGTAGTTGTTTCTGCGGGTTGACAATCAAGTCAAGTCCAGGGTCCGCATTGGCCAGCGGAGCATGCGCAGGGCAGGTGGTAGCCTCTTCCATGTGGGCCTGGTCCCGAGTCGACAGATTCTGCTCTTGTGATGTGACATGGCACACGTGACACCGCCGTTTTGTTCCCAGGAGGCCACGTGCCCCTTGTCATGACCCACCTGAGCATGGGACTGGCCTGGGACCCTCACTACTCCCTAGGCTCCTGCACTTGAACTCTGACCTCTGGAGACGAGCTCACCTTCTGGCGGAGCAGCAGGGGCAGAACCAGCCCCATCCCCAAGCCCTCTCCAGTGAAGTGTGGTAATGGCCGATGTGCCACATGAACCCAGGTGCATTCATTTGTCTGTTCTTACTGTGAACAGTGTGATGACAGGTAAGCCAATGATGGTTTCTTAAAGCTTCTCAATGGTGATACACCCTCTTCCCTGGATGGTGGGGTGTTCAGTCGATCTCTCTTCATTGAAGTTCAGCTTAAATGCAGATATACAGACTTTTACATGTCACCGCCACCCCAGTCAAGATGGAGAACATCTTCCTCACCCTAGAAAGTTCCTGGCACCCATTTGGAGCATCCCTCTTCACCTCAGCAGCTCTGACCCCTGTCTCAGCCTTGGTTCTGGCTATTTCTGGCCATTGTATAGGTGAGATCCTGCAGTTCACACTCATCTGTGCTGGGCTCTTATGCACCAGTGTCTTAAACATCATTCTTTGTTTTGCTACATCATAGTACACTGACTTTAATATTTTCACTTGATGCATTTGGAGTCTCTGGGAGGGGAGGGGACACCACGGGAATCCCCACCTGCTGGAACCACGGATGGCTCCAGTGTGTTCCCTTCTGGCTCTTTCCCTTTGGTTGTTTATTGCTACAGACAAACTGCGAGTGATCTTAAGTGCTGCTGTGTCCACCTACCACAAACATCCTCTTTCATCCAGCGTCTTAACTGTCCTTCTGGAGAGTGCTCTGTGAAATGCACAGAGATGTTCCCAGATCCAGACGTGGCTGGATCTGAGAAGTGTCAGCAAGTACTGGTGGAAAGACTTGGGAAAATGTTGCATCTCATTCCTGGGCAACCAGTGGCATCTGGCGTCTTACCTTTGGATGCAACAAGCGTCCTCTCCCATGTGGTATTTAAATGACACCCTTAGGATGAGCTCCAGATGAAGGATCATCAAGGCAGAGGAAACAGCATTTTTGGCTCTTGATAGAACTGGATTGAGCAGACTTAGGCCTTGGTTCTGTCCTTTCCTGTGCGTGACCTCAGGCGCGTTTCTGTGCTCAGGTTTGCCCATCTGTGAAATGGGGTGAAGGATAGTATCTCAGAGGCTTGTTGTGAAAACTAAGTGGAATATTACATCTCAAGTGCTCAGGATGCTTGCGTGTGGTGAGTTTTGTTTATGTATTTGCTAATTCTGCTTTATGGGTAGAACATTATATCATGCCTAAAAATGGCACCTGTTTTTTCAAATAGAGAGGAGGACCTCAGTGATGCCTACCCTTGTGAAAGACTTGACAGTGCTGTGTTGGCCTGCTGGCAACAGGCTCAGAACTGGGTGCTGCCAGCAGATGAATCCAGGGTTCTGATGAGGGTAGAGCACATGCCGTGTGGAATGTTCTAGCGGGTGCCACATGGCAGAGGTGGGCAGTGCAGGGACACACCGATTGTCACCACAATGCTCAGAGAACATTAACCCAGTTCAGGGAAGAGACAGGTGACACACGAGGACTGTTGCCAGTTGTGGAAGCAACCTAGGATGTGGTTCTGAGCTGCTGTAGCCTGTAGGCTGCCTATCATGGCATTTGGCAGAGGCTGAGGCTCAGGCCATAGAGGAGGTGCCACAGCAGGAAAGTCTGGAGGGATGGCTTGGGTGGCTGGCTGGCAGGTATCAGCATGAGGGCTGGAGGTGGCCGACTAGTAGAGGGTGCCATATGCCATCGATGTAGGGGGTCCAGTGACAAAGCACTGTGGCAAGATTTTACAGAGAGAGAGACAGGACACTGAGGCTACTTTGCCAGGAAACAGTGTTAATTCGTGCCAGCACTGGCTCAGCGGATTCACATCCAAAGGCTGAGCCCCGAGCGTAGGGGGGCATTGCCTTTTATACATTTTTAGTTTCTTAGTTCCCCTGATAAGGCTTACATATTAGTAACATACATTCTCATTGGGTATTTTACAGCTCAAGGTTGCAGGAGAGTTACACATGCGCACTACAGATTGGGGGCTACATTCCTTTCTAACATAAATCTTCCAAGAAAGTTCTTATCTTATGGTGTTAGAAGGACTCTTTCATTATTCTGGGAAGGTATTTATCTTACTGTACTAGGAGTGCCCTTTCTCTGTCCTGGGAAGACCCTCATTTTATTAGGCTTGGGGTGGGCTCCCTGCCTCAGCACCACAAACAGGTTACTTAAAACCATGGAAACATGTCCTCTCACAGCTCAGGAGGCTATGCATCTGTAGTCATCCATCCAGAGCTGGTCCCCATGGTGGCACTGAGGGATATCCATCCCAGGGTTCTCTCCTGGCAGTCCTTGGGTTTCCTTGGCTGGTGGACACATCACTCCAGGCTCTGCCTCCATTGCCCATGGCCTAGTTCTCTGTGTTCTTTCCTCATAAGGGCACCCATCTTCGGATTCAGGGCGACCTTCACCCAGTGTGGACCATTTCAACTTCACCAATTACATCTGCCAAGACCTCACTAACCCACTATATCTGCAAAGACCTTACTAACCAATCACATCAGCAAAAACCTCACTAATCAGTTACATCTGCCAAGACTTTATTAACCAATTACATCTGCAATGACAAGATCTTGCTAATCAGTTACATCTGCCAAGACAAGCCTTTACTAACCAATTATATCTGCAAAGACCTCACATTATAGACAGATCGTGTCCCCAGAAGCTCATAGTGGGTAACAGTATTTTGAGATAATGCCTCAAGGAGGTATTTAAGGTTAAGTGAGGTCACAGGAGTGGGGTCTATCAGATAGGAATGCTGTCTTAGTCTTTTTAAGGTTACTATGAAGGAATTCCCAAGACTGGGAATGTATAAACAAAACAGGTTACTCTGACTCATGATCCTGATGGCTGGAAGGTTCTAGATTGGTCAACTACCTCTGGTGGGGCCTCAGGCTGCCCAGCCTATGGCAGAAGGTTAAGGAAGCATGTGTGCAGGTCACACAGGGGAGAGTAGGGAAGGTGCCGGGCTCTTGTTAGCCAGCAGCTCTGAGAGACCCAGTAGCCTGAGAACTCAGAGCGGTGATGGACTCACATGAGACCCACCCCCATGACCCAGATACCTTCCACTAGGCCCCACCTCTGACAGCGGGATCACACTTCAGCATGAGGTTTAGAGGGACAAACACCCACACTACGGCACCTGGTGACTTAAGAGAAGGAGGAAGTGCCGCCGGTATGCCATAGAAAGGCTGTGTAAGGACACAAGCCAGGGAGAGAGCCTTACCGGAAACCAGCCTTGCAGCTCTGACCTCAGGCTGTGTTTTGTCATGGCCTCTCACATGATAAATGCACCCCGTTTCCAGCTAAGGTCACACCCTGAGGTCCCCGTTAGATGTGAACTCTGGGGGGACACAATCATCTCGCTCCAGGGAGCCTGTATGGCTGGGAGGGTCGGCACTGGTCCACCTGTCCACTGTGGCTGCCTCCTGTGGAGGCTGTGCTATGGGCCTCTGGCCAGCAGTGAAGGAGCGGTGGGTCAGGGCCCCATTGTCCTGAATGAATGGCCGTTGTCCCTTGATGTCTTCAGGCAATTCCACTGCTCATGAGCTGTGCTGCTCAGGAGAGCATGTGGCCTCTCTGGACTCACATTCTCCTCTTTAACATGGTGGTTAAGTGACTCTCAGAGCTGGACAGGCTGTTCAGCGTCGGGGCTGGGAAGGGATGGCTTGGAAAACCTTGCCCTGCCCACCCCCTCCCGGGTGGAGGGCTATTGAGTGCACCTGGGCCTCTGCCTCCGTAGGCTCCCCGGGGTGCTCCTGTGAAGGGCAGTCCTACCTCAAGTCTCCCAAGCACACTTCTTCTCAGGGGTCCTGATCTCTCTTAGAAGGTTCTGAAAGAAAGATGGGACTTTAAACTCCTCTTTGTGCTGCTGAAGCCAGTGATTTAATTATTGTGTGATGGTATGAAGCCCAGGGGTCCCCACTGTTGTTAATGAGAGGTGTAAAATCCTCAGCAGAGTTATTTTAAACTGTGCAGTGGGGGAAGTCACAATTTTTTGCTTTGGTTCCTGGCATGTGGATGGTTTCTGAAACACGACCTCGTATAAGTTGCAATGATAGAGATTTGGAGCTATTTAAAAGTTGTCTTCCAGGCTTGTTTTCATCATTTCAGAAGAAACGTCAGGGCCAGGAAGGTAGAGTTATTTTTAACGAGGTAGAAAGCAGAGAGAGGGTGGCATGTTTTGAAGTGGTTTTTTTCCCCCCCTTTTAAAAAAAGTTCAGCTCACAGTTTACCTTCCTAAACAGAACTGGCAAATGGAAAGGTTTAAAAAAGATGAGTATCCACCAGAAAGTACCTCTGTCAAGCTTGTCCCACTTGGCAGGGATCTGTGGGTGCCAAGGAGCAGCTGGGAGATGGCAGGGCTGGCCTGGCTGTTCAGGGGCATCCTGTGGGCACAGCACATGGTGGCTCCTGAGTGTGTCAGAGGGAGGTGAAGGACCTGGCATGTGCTCACACCATGGGCACTTCCTGGTTACCCAACTTGTGCTGGGCTTGGCCAGCAACTGGAGTGCCATGGGCACTGTGGGAGGCATGGGCACAAGTGAGGCTGAGAAGCTGGTGGGACTGGACCACATGGGTCTCAAAGGCCTTGACGGGCTTTGGTGTTAATCCTAAGTTCATGTTGAAAACACAAAGGAACAGGTAGGACAGGACCCAGGAGATGGTTGGGGTTGGCACAGTAGTCCAGCAAGAGGTGGGGGATGGAGGATACCGAGAGCCGGTCAGGAGGAGGCGTCGCTGGGGCCCTGTGGAGGCTTGGTGGAAAGGGGACGTAACAGTCAGTGTCCATGACAGAAGGAGAAGGTGTCCTTCTCCCCGCACCGGTCCCCTCCTGTTCTGAGGACTTGAATCCCAGCAGCAAGGGCTCCACCCACCTAGGGCTTCACCACATGTCCTTCCTGCTGCCATGTCCACCGGTGACTGAGGCCACAGAGATCCATGTGTGGAGAGGCTCCGGCAGCAGCATCCACTGCTTGTTCCCGTGAGGGTGTTCTTGAGATGGATGACCCCCTTCCTGCTGGGTCTTGGTCTGTTTGGGCTGCTGGAGCAACATCCCATAAACTGGGAGCTTAAACAACCAGGAACTGGGGTGCTGGGAGGGACTGGCTACAGAAAGCACAAGGGAGTTTTGGAGGTGGTGGGATGATCTGTCCCAGGGGTTCATAGATAGATGGATGAATAGATGATAGGTGATAGATAGATGGTGGGTGACAGGTAGGTAGGCATATACAAAATTATATGCCTTTCTCAAAACCCACAGAAATGCACACCACACAGAACGAATTATATTATATGTAAGATAGAGAGATAGAGAGACAGATGATAGAGAGATAGGTGATAGAGAAATAGGTGATAGAGAGATAGATGATAGAGAGATAGATAGATGGATGAGTGATAGGCAGGTAGATAGGTAGGTAGATACACAACTGTATGTCTTTCTTGAAACCCACAGAACTGCACATCACACAGAACAAATTTTACTACATGTAAGATAGGTAGAGAGACATAGATAGATGATAGAGAGATAGATGATCGAGAGAGAGAGAGAGAGATAGAAGATAGAGAGAAGGATGGGTGATAGGTAGGTAGATACACAACTATATGCCTTTCTTGAAACTCACAGAAATGTACATCACACAGAACAAATTTTACTATATGTAAGATAGAGAGATAGATGATAGATGATAGATAAATGGATAGATAGATAAATGGGTGATAGATAGGTAGGTAGGTAGATACATAACTGTATGCCTTTCTCAAAGACCACAGAACGGCATACCACACAGAGCAAATTTTACTATATGTGAGATAGATAGATGATAGATAGATAGATGCTAGATGATTGATCGATGATAGATGGATGGTAGAAGATTATTAGCTGATAGGTAGACAGATGATAGAGAGACAGATGATAGGTAAATAGATGGCAGGTAGATAAATGATAAGTAGATGATAGCTGATAGATCCACTCACTTATGTACATTCACTCATGCATAAATAGGAAGTGGCCAGTTTTACTACGAGTCTCAAGATCAAGGAACATGTGTGACCGGCGTCCCTGGATCTGGGGAGCAATGGCCTAGGCCTCTGTGTGGTGGGCTCTGGTGTAGGCAGAACTGACCTGTAAAGTGCAGGGTCTATCTCAGGAGTGTGGCCTCAGCATGGCCCTTCGAGCCTGCGGGAACCCCAGACCTCTCCTCCAATGTGAGCCTGTTGTGGGTAAAAGACTCTGCTGAAAAGAACTGTTGCCAGGGCTCCCAGCCTGGGCTCTCTGCCTGTGCTGGCTGTGGCTGGGTGGCCACAGGTGGAACCTTCAGTGTCTCAGAGCTCAGTGTCCCCATCAACAATTGGGAAAATGAGCTGCTCAGGACTGACTGAGAGGCCAAGGAGCTTTCAGCCTCAAGGTGTGGCACTGCGCCATGTTCTCCGTGGTGGGTGGTGTGTTCCCTGACCCCAGGCAGTGACCCTGGCGTATCTACCACCTCACCCAAGCTTCTCACAGCCTCTCCAACATCTGCTTGCTTGTCCATCTGCTCCAGACCAGGCATATCCTCACGGCTCAGCCCCAGGCTAGTACCAGGCACATAGTAAATGTTCAAGAAATGGGAATTGACTCTCAGGATCAAGGCATTTTCAATCCTTGAGGATTTTCAATCCTGTTCCTTCTGGGGATGTGAGCAGGTGGGGCAGGCACAGTCCCTCTCAGGTTTTGTTCTGTCACCCTGGCTGGTGTGCAGTGGCATGATTACAGCTCACCACAGCCTTGACCTTCTGGGCTCAGGCCATCCTTCCACCTCAGCCTCCTGAGTAACCGTGACTACAGGCATGCACCACCACACCCAGTCAGTTTTTTTTTTCCAGTGGGGATGAGGTTCGCTATATTGCCCAGGCTGGTCCGGACTCCTGGGCTCAAGCAGTCCCCCTACCTTGGCCTCCCAAAGTGCAGGGATTACAGGTGTAAGCCACCATGCTCAACTGGAATTTCCATCTTGATAACCTACAGCTTTCTGAATGACTTTGCCTTTCTCCAAAGTCAAGTCACCCTCCAGGATGAAGTGCTGCCTTGCTTGAGGACACAGAATACATCATACCAGCAGATCCTGGGGTGTCCAGTGTTTCCCAAGTGGGTGCTCTATGAATACGTGGAATAAATTCATACATTTGAGAGCTAGCAGCAATGCTGGCAGAAGTATGGTGGAGCCTTGAAGGGTGATGCTAATCGCAGCATCACCTGTGTAGCTTTCTGTGTGTAAATAAAGAAGCTCAAGGGAGCCATGGGGCTGCTGGGTGGTGACTGTGGGTGCTGGGGGTAGAGGTACTTTTCCCCAGGGCGCAGGGGTTGCCACTCAGAGTTCAGGACAGCACTGGCGGGGAGTCCCCCCAGCTCCCTGGGCCTGCACAGAGTGAGGATGGGTGCGAGGAAAGAGGCAGGCACCGGAGGTGTGTGGACACCGGGTATGCCTAGGACCCAGCATGCTGGGGAACCCCCTCTGGGCATGACATCAGAGGGCGATGGGAGTGGCTGCCTTCCACCCTTCCCTCTCCCCCATCCCTGGGATATGAGGGTGCTGGGATCACCAGGTTCCTTGAGCCTGTCACACCTGCAGACATGCTCTCCCCTCCCTACACCACCTCCAGATTTCTGCAGCTTAAAGGCTTAGCATGACCTCGAAAGCCGCGTGTGCCCTGCTGATCCTCCCTCCTCCTCCTGGGGATTTGAGCAGGCGGGGCAGGCACAGTCCCTCCCAGGCACGCGAGCCAGTGGCTCCTGATCACAGTAAGCCCGCAGGAGAAGAAATGTTTCCCCAGGAGCCTGGGATTAAACCACTCCATCATTCAGATTAAACTGGGTGTCTGGTCTATTTCTCTGTCTCTGTCTTTCTCTGTCCCTCTCCTCTCTCCCTGTCTCCTCTCTTCTCTCCCTCTCTCTCTGTCTCTCTCCCCTCTCCCTTTTTTCTTTCTCCCTCTCTCCATCCCTCCCTCTCTCTCTCCTCTTTCTCTTGCTCCCCTTCTGCCTCTCTCCCTCCCTCTCTTCTTCTCTCTCCTCTCCCGTGTACCCCCTCTCTCCCTCCACATCTCTCTCTCCCCCATCCCCCTCTCCCCCATCCCCCCTTCTCTCTCTCTCCTTCCCTTCCTCCCTCCCTCCCTTCCTCTCACTCCTCTCTCTCGTTCATTCTCTTGCTCTTTTTCCCCACTAGGCTGGTTTCCCCCCCCTTTTTTCTTCACATATGGAGACTGTGTGTCCCATGGCATTGGGGACAGAACGCACAAGAAGAGGTGAGTCTGTAAATTTAGTGCGCCCAGTGCTGTGCATACATTGTCTCTTGATAACCACCAGCTTCTGCTGTGACCCTGTCATGGTAGGGGAACAGGTGTTAAACCACTTGCCAAGGTCACATGCATCACAGAGGCCCTTCCTGAAACCTGTGTCTACCCACTTCTTAAGCCACCATGCAGGGTAGCAGTAGTTCGAGTTGGTGGCGGGTGTGAGAGACCAGAAGTCCCACCGGGGAGCCAAGTGGTCTGTGCCCTACCCCCATGCTGCCCCCATGTAGAAGATTCAACACTTAGACTGGGAGTGGCTGGTCCCAGCTGTCAGTGGCCAGCTGGAGATGGTGGACAGATCTCTACCCACGTGCAACTTTGGTGACCAGGCCAGGGCACACCACAAGCCACAGAGGGGAGCTGTTCTGTCATCTCATCACCTTGCATTTATGTAGCAGATTACCCTGAGAGGCAGAGGGCGCCGAGGACATGTGGCCAGAGTCATGCATACTCACAGGTGGTCTAGCCAGGGCTCTAGTCTACTGTGCAGCCTGACTTCACTTGACTGGACTATCTCAGTGCCAGGGGCAGTTCCAGCCCTGGGCAAGGGACACAGGGTCCTACTATGAGTCCCGGCATATAGGCAGGTGCCCCATGCTGGTCATGGCCCTCTTTGATCTCGTCTGAAGACAGGACTGTTAACAGCTGTGGTGCCTGTGCATGGGTTCAGGACATACCAGGGGGATGAGGGTGGTGGGTCACGGCAGTGGGAGTTCTGCCAAGGCCCTCCTGACTTTGCTGGCAAGATTAAAGTCATGGGTGATATCCACTGTCCTTCATGGCCCCCAGCCTGCGCACAGGGAGGTAGTGCATTGTATGAGGCAGGACAGACAGATAGGAGTACGTTCCTACCAAGGGCAAAGTGGCTTCTAGCCCACGTTCCCTACTGATGGAGGTCAGACCTGTATCCTCAGCAGCCCAAAGATGGCTTGTTGTTATTCTAATATTTCAGAAGTTTTCAGAGATGTCATTCTAATTCCCATGATTGGTTAAATCACAAGCTCTTGAGACACTGCTTTGGAGAATCAGGAAACATTTGGAATTTCCATGGCAGAATTGTCTTGATCTGCAGTGAAATATCCCAGACAGCAGCATTTCTCCCAGAGGTGAGATCTTGGCCTTGGAAAGAGAAGTCTCTCTCTTCATGCTTCTCTGTCTCTGACCTTGGCCTAGGAAAGGGAGTCTTTCACTTCATGATTCTCCGTCTCTGACCTTGGCCTTGAAAAGGGAGTCTCTCCCTTCATGATTCTCTGTCTCTAACCTTGGCCTTGGAAGGGGAATCTCTCCCTTCATGATTCTCTGTCTCTAACCTAGACCTTGGAAGGGGGATCCCTCCCTTCATGATCATCCATCTCTATCTTGACCTTGGAAGAGAAGTCTTTCCCTTCATGATTCTCTGTCTCTGACCTTGGCCTTGTAAGGGGAATCTCTCCCTTCATGATTTTCCATCTCTGACCTTGGCCTTGGAAGGGAAATCTCTCCCTTCATGATTCTCCGTATCTGTCTTGGCCTTGGAAGGGGAGTCTCTTCCTTCATGATTCTCCATCTCTGTCTCTGATCTTGACCTTGGAAGGAAAGTCTCCCCCTTCATGATTCTCTGTTTCTGTCTCTGACCTTGGCCCTGGAAGAGGAGTCTGTCCCTTCACGATTCCCTGCCTCTTACCTTGGCCTTGGAAGGGGAGTCTTTCTCTTCATGATTCTCTGTTTCTGACCTTGGCCTTGGAAGGGGAGTCTCTCCCTTCATCATCCTCCGTCTCTGACCTTGGCCTTAGAAGGAGAGTCTTCCCCTTCACGATTCTCCATCTCTGACCTTGGCCTTGAAAGAGGAGTCTCTCTGTTCGTGATTCTTTGTCTCTGAACCTGCAGACTTTGAAGCAGATCTGCGTTCTTAACTGACAGCAGTAATTCTATTTAAAAAGTTTGATTACAAAAAAGAGAGTGTAGTGAGAGAAGTAAAAGGAGCCATTTTTCATGAAATGCTGCTTGGTTCAAAGTGGGAACATTTTCTGGGTGTCTGGGGACCTGGTGTTTTCTGCACCTTGCTGGGATAACTGGATCTTAAAAATCGGAAAAATGTACATATAAGAGAGAAACCATTGTTTTCAGAGGTTAAGGCCAAATTATATTTACAGGGAAGGGTTTTCTGTCCTGGAAGTTTATTTAGCAAGCATTTATAGAGCACCTACCACGAGCCAGGTGTCGTACAGGTACTTGAAGAGTTTGCAAGGATAATAAAAGTGTTCTAATAGGATAAGAAGATTGTTGTTTTTGTTGATATTTTACCTTTGTTTATTCAGTCGATTGCTAAGGTCTATTGGGAACCCACTGGTACCAGGGCTGACCCAGGCATGGAGGGTGTTGTCGTGTACAGGGTTGTGTGACTCCCTGCCTTCTGGAATCTTCTGGTCTAGCTGGTGTACCAAGCCTTCATGGGGATCTGGGGTGTCTCAGTGGGGATTTGTAGAAATGATGCTCATTTATGTATGCATTTGGTCATGAAGTGCTCATCACTGGTTGTTTTGAATGCATGGGGGAGGTGAGTGGGCTATTCCTCTGTTACCCATGGACATCGGAGACAGACAAATGCTCAGAGTGGCTTTGGGGAAAGGAGGTGCTCAAACCCTGAGCACTTGACTTGGATTGTTTCCACAATTTGACTGTTATAAATCATAGGGCTGTGGGCATTCACAAATGAGTCTTTGTGTGAATGTGTGTCCATTTGTCTTGGGCATGCACTTGGAGTAGGATTGCTGTGTCTATGGTGGCTCTTATTGTTTGGTGATTGACTCTAAGGTGCTAGAAGATCTGTGGGTGATCCAGTTTCATCATCCTTTCCTGAGAGCACTGGTCTGCCCTGGACTGAGAAAGTGCTAGTCCTCTCTGTGGTTAGCACAGCCAGGTGGGCTCTGTGGACTCCCAGAAGTCAAGGGAGGCTTGCATAGATTCCCAAAAGTGAGGAGAGGCTGGTCGGGAGGCTCTCAGTGAATAATGCTCTGCATCTCTTGTCTTGCAGCGATCCATGAGTTCCCCGCAGACCTGTTCTCCAACAGGGAGCGACAGCATGGAGCCGTCCTGCTGCACATCCTTGGTGTAAGTGGCCCCACGCATGTTACTGACTCCCAGCTCGCAGAACTGTCTGTGTGGGTGGCAGAGCTGAGTGCTTCTGGGTCTCCTTTCATCCTTATGGCCCTTTCCCACAAGGAGAGCAGGTGCAGGCCCATTCTACCCGCAAAGACGCAGTGTCTTCAGTGTGTCAGGCAACTCCAGTTTCATGCAACTCATGACCCCAGAGCCAGCACAGGATGTGGGTCTTTTCTGCACCCATTTTCTACTTTTATGAGTTAGGGCAGTGGCACCTGCTCCAGATATGTAAGTGCATGATACTGGCACACAGTGAACCCTGTGGACACGGGCTCTCGCTATCTGACTGCCCCTGCGTTTTACCACCTCTGCATCGCCGCTCAGTTGGTCCTGACTTACAACAATGCCATTGATGATTTTCAGCTTCATGGTAATACAGAAGTGAGATGATTTGGTAGAAACCATAAGAATTTTGGGGTTTTGGCCTTTTCCTGGGTGAGTGCTAAGCTCTCCAGTGCTGTATTGCTGATGACCTTGCCTGGCCATGGGCAGGTATGAGTGCTCCGAGCATGTCAGGGAGGGAGACCAAGCCAGAGTGCTTGGTGGGTCAGGTAGATTCAGCTCAGTTCTGACTTATGGCATTTTCAACTTATGAGGGTTTGCGAGTCGGGGAGCTTCTGTCATTTAAAACCTTGGTATGTATCTTCTCAAATGCCCTCTGTGTTCAGATGTACCTTGTCGACACATGATGGCATTCAAGTGGTCATCCCAAAAGGAAAAACAGGTTCAAATGATGTTCATTGAGGGGTTTGCAAGGATAATAAAAGTGTTCTAATAGGACGAGATGTGTTGGGAGCCAGCCAAGGAGGCCCACTTGAGCATTAGGAATCAAGGAGGGCTGTGGACCCCAAGACCACTAGGATGTGTTTGGGAGCTGATGGCCCATTCCCTCCTCCTTTTGTTATTTAGCACATTCAGCCAAAAGGAACTCTGCTGGTTTGAGCATGAGGCTCTGAAACTACGACAGGCATGGTTAACTTCGGAAACTCATTGCTCCCGTTTCTCACAGACTGTGGTTTTGGCCCTTATACAAGCAGTTTAAACTCGGGTCACATTCGAGAGCCTTAATATAATTGCAAGCTTTTTTGTGTTAGAATCAAATGTTTAAGTTTAGTATAGATATATAGAGAATAAGATTTTAGAGTAGCCATTTTGTTAAGAGATTGTAATCAGTTGTTCTGAGAAGTGGCCCACCGTGTACTTTGGACTGGGCCACATTCCTAAGAGCCCAGCCTGTATTCTGGACTGGGCCACACTCTTTTAAAACCAGTTTTAGCTTTAATTAGTGTAAGGTTTTTGGTTTAGTAGAGTTAAGTTAAGCTTATACAATGTACTTAGAAGAATTGTAGGATAGGTAGTTTTAATATTAAGAATTGTTTAAGTTTAGGTATCTTAGGTTAGTGATTATTTAGGATATTGCTTTTACAGAATAGAATGCTGTGTTAATTTTGAAGAGAGCCCAGCGTGATCTTTGGACTGGGCCACATTCTTTAGGAACCAGTTTAAGCTATATTTGCTAAGAGTTGTCAT
>CAUYQG010025628.1:0-22904 GCA_963574415.1 Tarsius wallacei
ACACGCCTGTAATTCCAGCTACTTGGAAGGCTGAGGCGGAAGGATCACCGGAGCCCAGCAGGTCGAGGCTGCGGTGGCCAGGAGCAGCCACTGCACTCCAGTCTGGGTGACAGAGTGAGACTCCAACTCAAAAAAAAAAAAGCCAAAAAAACATTTTTGGAACTGAGTTTATCACTTATTCATGGACTGTGACTCTCAATTTGTAAATAAAATGAAGTTAGATCTTTAACTCTGATTATCTTTGATTACAAATTTAATAGATGGTTTATATTTTTAATCTTATATTTATCTATGCTTTCTAATTTGTTTATAATAAAGTATTACATTTTGTTAAAAACCAAGTTTTTTAATATGATAATTTAAATGTGATAAAAAAGATATGCACTCTGACAGTGTTAGTAGGTTGTCAAAATAGTACAAACTTTTTAGAGCAATGTAGCAACATGAGTCATAAGCATTAGTAAACTTAGATATCCATTTAGAAGGAACTGAAGATTTCCTTGATGAGGTAGCATTGAAAACTAAAACTTGAAGACTGAGAAGGCATCAGTCAGAAAAAAATATATAGATAAATAATTTGTGCAAATGTCCTGAGTTTACAACAGCTGGGTGCATTGTGGAAACCAAATGTAGGTATGTGGATTATAGGAATCAAATGTAGGCATGGGACACAGTGAGCAAGAGTCATGAGATGAAGGTTAGAGGCAAAATATGTAGAATTTTGGTGGTCATGTTATGAGATTTAACCCAACCTACAAGTTTAATCCAACCTACAAGTGAAGACATTGACAAGAATAAAGACATCGTACTCTTAAAATTCCTGGTGTGGTATGAATAGTAGATTGGATTGGTATAAAAGCAGAAGTAGAAATGATGATTTAAGAGTCTCTTTTTGTGTTATCTCTTACTACGAAACAAGTCACCCCTAAAATTAATGGTTTAAAACAGAATTTATTTGTTTGTTGCCTAATTTCATGATTGGAAATTTGGGCTAGAGCTAAATGAGTGATTTTCTAGCCCTGGTTTATTCATGTCAGCAACTGATTGACCAAGGATGGCTGAACTAGGACAACATTTGCTAAGATAATTAGACTCTTGTTCATGTGGTCTTTTAACTTCCAGAAGGCTGCTGAGTAAAGTGTACATGGGCTTCTGAGGACTAGCCTCAAAACTGGTACACAGTCTCTTTTGTTACATTGTATTGGCCAAAACAAGTCAAAATGAAACTGTTAGGTTAAAGATATATCCCAGCGGCCTCCAAATGTTAGGTCACGCCTGCTGGGGGTGTGGGTGGCGATCTAGTGTTGCATGAAAGATGCAGAGAATTGCACAGAAGTTAGATTAGAAAATACAGTTTATTTAAAAAGTAAATGAGAGAGAGAGAGAGAGAGAGAGAGAGTGAGAGAGAGAGAGAGAGGAGATTCACCTCTCCAAGGTAGGAGAAGGGGTCAAAGCTTAGGAAACATGGAAGTGGCCATAGCTCAAAGAGCACATGGTCACACCAGAATTTAGTAAAGCAATGGTGGCTGGCTGCTTGAGGTTGAATCCTTTTATTCCTTCCCTTTGACAGGGGCAGGTCATTAAGGTAATTGGGTGATGATCTGCTCCACATCATCATGAAGGGGCAGGTATGTGTAGGTATTGATGTCAGGTGATGGACGGCTGGCAGATGGGTGGGATAGTCACATGATTGTTGCCATGGTGGTAGTCTGTCTGTGTCATGAAGATCATGAAGGGTTGATTGGGTTAACTTGAGTCTTATGGGTGGACGCAAATATTTGAAAGAGGAAAACGAATTAATACAAAATAAGCTGGGGGGTTGTAAAACAATTTTCAATAGCTACCTCTGAAAAACTGGTTCTGCTCTTGGTTAGTGATTAGAGGGTAAGTTCAGTGAACTACTAGAGAAACAAGAGATTTAGGCAATTTTTAAATGGCTGATCATTTAGTATATTAAATCCATGTTATGTCCTTTTATTTCTCCCTCTTGTTATTTTAAAATAGTCTTATTTGTACCTGGGAACAGGGATGAAGGTTAGGCTTCTGTAGCTGCCTCCTGCTGGATAGGGGTGTAGACATGTCGCTACCTGTCTAGAGTAAGAGGGAATGATGAGAGGACAGAAGCCCAATGGAGTTGCTAAGCATCTTTAGTATCTGTACAAAGCACTATGTACAAGTGTATACTATTAGAATTAATACTACTATAATAAAAGCCATTATAGCCACTGTTATGACATATTAAGGGTTTGGTGTCTGGTAATGTATTTATAATTACTCCAGTGGACTTGACACCCACTACAGGAGTCCAGGCAGTTCTCACTGTTGTACCAGTGAATTCCTTAGTCCATATATGAATGTCCCCGCAACTTGTCTTTTTCTTACGAAACTTGAAGAATGTGTAGACAGTTATAAGAGATTTGTTAATCGTAACTTTAACAAGGAAATGCAGCTGCTTTGAGAAAGTCTGAAGGAAAAGAATTGAAAATATTAGTTTGGAGACATGTAGTTAGGTTGTAGTTTAAATTTTTTTTTTTTTTTTTTTGAGTTGGAGTCTTACTCTGTCACCCAGACTAGAGTGCAGTGGCAAGCTCCCGGCGATCCTCCCGTCTCAGCCTTCCAAGTAGCCAGAACTACAGGTGCACACTACTGCGCCCGGCTATTTTTTTTTTAATTGTAGAGACGAGGGCTCACCAAGTTGCCTGGGCAGTTCTCGAACCCGCGGGCTCAGGCAATCCATTCGCTTCAGCCTCCCAAAGTGCTGGGATTACAGGCTGAGCCACAGAGCCCGGCTGTAGTTTATATTGTAAGAAATAATAGTGAACAAGAGAATTTAAAACAGGTAACATGGGCGAGAGAAAACTGTTCCTTGTTCTTTAACAATAGGTCTAATATACCTTCACAATGATTGATATGTTAAAGGGTGGATCCCAGGTAACCATTCCAGAGAAATGAGAGATTGACATCTCTCCACTTTTGATGGGAGGAGGGGTGGCATTGGCCTTCTGCCTTTGACAGGGAAATATTACTTTAGAGTTTAACACAAATAATTACTAATACTTTAAACAGAAAGTCCTATTGTTAGCCATCCTATGTTAGATTAGTAAACCTTGTGCCTAGAAGGAGATTTTAAGGCTGTTAGCAACAGGCACTGAAAAGCACTATAGCTGATCACAAACTGCTGTGAGTGGCTGAGATACCATCTTAGGCTTTTACAATGATTGTTGCTTACAAAAACAGTTCACCTGGTCTGCAAGCAGTTCAGGAGGAGTGTGTGGGGTAGGTGTCGTTCCTGAAGCTTTTGTTTCTTCCCCATTGAGAACTTGAAGAGTTTAAGTATTAAAGGTTTTTAAAGCATAATGTTATAACATAGGAGTATAGGTCATTGTAAGTTACTTATTTAGCAAGTGATAGTCGAAAGATTTTGAAAGGTAAAAAAAAAACTTCGCTTTTTAATAAGGGAGATCTTAAACAATGAAAACCAACAAGCACTTGGGAAGGAGGGCTAACTGAATTTGTCTCTTCCTTCCCTCTCTGTTGCTAATAGAAGAAAATCCTTTTGGAGGTTGTTATGGTCTTTGAGTAGCATTTGGGCCTAGCCTTAGTGTAATTGATATTAATGGTAAATTCATAGAAATAACTAAAATTTCGTAAACTTGGTTGTTCACAGACTTCCTTTCACACGTTTCTTTTCACATACCACCTTCAACATACTCATACCACTTTTTGACATGCTTGAACCTTCTATTGTTGTCTTATACTTTCCTTCCTTTTAAATAACCTGCCATTCTATTATAGGACAAAACTTTACTTACAAGATCCTCTCCTATACAAAATTATTCTCTTTCCTTTATATCCTTCCTTATCAAAGACATTCTTTTATACCAACAACTTTCTACATCTTTGCTTTTTGGTTTCTTTCTTTTCATTTTTATAGGTAACTTTTTTGCATTTAACCTTTAGTAGCTTTGGATTAAGATAAGGCTATTTGATTCTAATATGAATGGACAGGACCAAATGGTGTTGTCACCTGTGTTAAATTAAGAAATCAGTTTGGGTTCCAGCACCCTAATATTCACCTGCAGTGTTGTTGGGGTGATGGTGAGCCAGGAACAGGCACCTCGGCAGATTTCCAGACCTCCTTAAGTGGCCACCATTTCTGAGTCAGGTATTATCTCCTCTCTTCAGAAGAGAGTATACCTGCTTTCCAATGGCTTTCTGGCCTGCACGGTGGACAAGGTCCTGGAGGTTTAGACCTCTCTGGGGCAACTCTGTTTCTATACCTATAGCAACAAATAACATCCCCTTAGCAGGACTGTTCTTACCAGGTCTCTGATGGTGACTGCCATTTGGGATGCCTCTTTGCCCCTCTGGTTCTTCAGCCCTCCATGTTGGTACCCTGTTGTTCCTTTAACATCTTGGCTGGGAAAAAACCCTCAAAAGTTCTTCTTTAATTGACCATATATATGAAACTTTTGACCATTTATCTGTCTATAATGGTCTGATGTAAAACTTTAGAGTGAACAGACCACATGGATGTGAAATTATCTGTCCTTATTTAATTCTAACTATGAACAGGCAAATTTGTTAAAGTCCCTTATAAATTGCTAAACTACAGTTTTAGTTGTGAGGTATGGAAAATTTGGTAGGAGTGATCACTTCCCATCCTCATTGTGCCCACACAGAGGACCCAATACTTCATCCATCTGGCAGAAGTACTAGGCTTAGTAAAGTGACTTAACTTTCTTTCCAAAAAACATTAGAAAGCCTGACATAACGGTAGTGTTATCTAGCACTAATGTTTCAGCACATGATACAGTTGGAAGTAAAATTTTACTACAGCACTTACTTGTAAGTTTGGTTTGGAAAAGCAGATTAAAATGGCAATTGAATTTTTTCAGTTAATTAATTAGCACGCGATCCCTTTATTTTGATAGTCCTAGTTTAGATCTAATTAGAGAGAAACATGAACTTTAATATCTTTTTGTCCTGCCACCTCCCAGAGGCGACTGGTTAAGTCATGGTGGAAACCTGAGGGGGGTGCACCACACGTGATAGCTAGTAAGGCTGCCACCCATGGTTATGAGGCAGTGGGGGAGGGGAGAAGGGGAAGGCTGGAGGCTAGGGTCAGGCATCACAGTGGTAGACATGGGCCCCTCTTCCACAGGTAAAGGTGGAGTCAAGAAGGAAGAGCAGAAGGGAAAACTGATGGAGGGTCAAGTGGCCAAAGCAGATTATGAGAGACAGAAGGAGTTAAACAAGCTGGGTCAGTGTCTGAATTGTTAGAAGGAAAGCAGGAAGGAGCTAAAGTAATTAAAGGAGAAGTTAGGAGCATGCCACAGGAAGAACAAGGGATCTGGGCAGTGCACCATTTTGAAAACCTCCTACCACTTGCCCTCATGGCAGCAATAAAGGTCAAGTTTAAGGAGAGTATCAGAGGCAAGAGATCTGTCTTGGACCCATCTCCTCGTAGCCTAGCCGGTATCGAGGAGACGCTTAGGGCAGATGCTCCCCTTTAGTGAGCAGGTCCTAAGATGATTTTCAATGGGGAAATCCATTTTGGGTTTTCCATTGTCATGGGAATCTTTCAGATAGAGACGGAACACCTAGGCTTCTTTGCCAAGGAGGCAGCGTTATTTGTGCCGGTACCAACTCAGCGGATTCACATCCAAAGGCTGAGCCCCTAACGCAGCAGGGCATTGCTTTGTATACCTTTGTTAACGTCCCCTTTACATTGTAACCCCTTTTTTCCCCTTATAAGGTGGCATGTTGGCACCATACGTTTTGAATGGGTATTTCATAGCTTGGACTACAGTTAGCCCTACATGTTAGATGTTGATTGGTTTTACATAATCATCTCATTTACATGTCCTATTTGCTGACCGGTTTACATGATTACTATTCTGACTGGTTTCTGCCAAAAGTTTAAACATGTAGCCCAACAAAGTAAAAAGCCCACAAAAGAGAAAGCACAAAGAAGAAGGAAGTAACTTATTTCCCCTTTTCTTATCTCCGCATTTTCAGAAGGGCCCCTGACTCACCATGAGGAATAATTCCAGAGGGGGAAAGAAATTGGTCTTAAGAATGGTCTCTGAATGACTCAAAAGAAAAAAAAATCCGTGTCCTCAGCTGGCATCCTGGACAGGGGAGTCAGTGGAATTAGGGTGAGGAAGTGAGAACTGAATGAGATAAGGTGTTCCCTGGATCTCATCATGCCACTGGCAGCAGACCTTCTGACCAGTGGTAAGGCTGCTCCTGTGCAAGTTCAGAGACCCGGCACTGGGATCCTTGCAGAGGGCTGGAGCACCAGCAAAAAGCTACCAAGCTGAGAAAGTGTCCTCTCAGGTCATGCTCAAAGACCACTAGCAAGGAATAGCACATGGAGAGAGGGATTGGTCTTGGGAGCAATTCTGAGGAGGCTGGCAAAAGAGACACAGGCAATGGCTAGGCTGTTTCTACACAGGCAGGGGCAAGGCAGACAGAGGCGATATAGCAGCCTCCTCAGGCCTGCTTTCCAACCTTCTAGCAGGAGATGGTGTGTCACATGGACTTACCAGTGAAGACAGAGTTTCATAGCAGAGGAGGCTGAGGTGACAGGGAGAGGTCTGTTCAATACAGGATCCACACACCTGGTCTCTCTTCACAGAGAGAGACAGGCTGAGAAAGAGAAGAGTGAGAGAGAGAGCAAGAGTGCCTCAGATCTTGGTGGGACATCCAAAAATCTTAGGTTAAAATATATATCCCAGCAGGGCCTCCAAAATGTTAGGTCACACCCACTGGAGGTCAGGTTGTGTGATCTAGTGCTGGGTGAAAGTTGCAAAGAATTGCACAGCAGTTAGATTAGAAAATATAGTTTATTTAGAAAGTAAATGAAAGAAAGAGAGAGAGAGAAAAGTTGCAAAGAATTGCACAGCAGTTAGATTAGAAAATATAGTTTATTTATAAAGTAAATGAAAGAGAGAGAGAGAGAGAGGGAGAGAGAGAGAGAGAGAGAGAAAGGAGATTCACTCTCCAAATTAGGAGAGGGGGCCAAAGCTTAGCAAAACATGGCCTGGCCATAGCTCAAAGAGCACATGGCTACAGCATTGCTTAGCAAGGCAATGGTGACTGGCTGCTTGAGGTTGAATCCTTGTAATCCTTTCCTTTGATGGGGGAAGGTCATTAAGGTGATTGGGTGGTGGTCTGCTCCACATCATCACGTAGGGGCAGGTAAGCACAGGTAATGATGTCAAGTGATGGTCAGCAGGTAGATGGATGGGTTAGTCACATGATTGTTGCCATGGTGGTGGGGTCTGTCTGTGTGAGGAAGGTCATGAAGGGCCGATTAGGTTAACTTGGGTCTTATGGGTGGAGGCAAATACTTGAAATAGAAATGCGATTTAGTACAAAACAAGCTGGGGAGGGGTGTTGTAAAACAATTATCAATAGTTACCTCTGAAAAACCAGTTCTGTTCTTGGGTAGTGATTAGAGGGTAAGTTAAGTGAACTGCTAGAAAAACATGAGATTTAGGCAATGTTAAAATGACTGCTTGTTGGGTATATTAAATCCAGGTTATGTCCTTTCAAAAATGTAGGAGGAGGGAAAGAAATTCCATCTTTTGACAGGAAGAGCTGCCAATTCACCTTGCTAGGAACATGGATATAATGAAGATTGTGCTTCTTTTTGGGAGGGAGGGATGAATAAAGAGTTTATTGGTTCACATTATGCTAAAATCTACATTGATACCACTGGAACTAATTATGTATGTACTGGTTAAAATAATGAGATACTACCTCCTCCTACCTTGGAGAGGCGAATATCATTCTCTCTTTCTCTCTCTAATTTATTTCCTAAATAAACTATCTTTTCCAATCTAAAAAAAAAAGTGGTGTAGTATTCTATACTTAGAACTATGTTAAAGGAATTTCTTGAGCAAAATAAACAGATTTACCATAGCATTACCTTTTCCATAATCTACAAGGTTAACTCAATGAATTATGTCTTTCTCAGGGAAATAAATAGGCCTTGAAAATTTTAACTACCTTTTTAGAGGGAAGATGAGTAAAAAGAAAACAAAGTTCTTAATTCTGTTGAAAGCAATTCTTTATAAGAAATGTGTGTTAATATAACATCTTGATTTTTGAGCAAATATATCAAGGGAGCCTATACTTTACTAAGACTCTTCGAGTTTCTGACACTATGAAGAACTAATGAGAAAAGATCAGAGAAGAAGTTTGCCATTAATTAGGCTATAGGGAAATAGAATTGCTTCTTTTCCCTAGTTATCACAGGAAATACCCCAATAGAGAAATCTCCCCAAGAAACTTTTAGAAACAGGTATAACAGTCCTTCCTGTTGAACCGAGGGACCTTAAATTGCACAAACTCAGGAAAGGGAGAAGACCTTATTGTCTCTGCTAGAGGTAAGAGGAGAATGCACATGGGTTCAAAATGTAGGCTTGTCATGTGTTAAGGAGAAAGTAAATTGCCTAGTAGGTAGAGGGAAGAGCACACGTAGCTAGTGCTCCTTCTGTTGACTTAAATGACAATATTTGGAGACATATTTGAGATTACATGAATGGCTAAATAGAATTAGTTTTAGAAAGAAGGAGAAACACTTATAGGATTAGAAATCAGTGATAATATTTCTTTTTTTCTCTGATCCATGACATTTTGAATATTAGGACTTTTGTACTTGGTAATGATACTGTTGCTCACACTTCACAGTTTTCTAAATTAATTATGATCCAGAAAGGCACAATTTCACATACCAGTCTCTGGACCCAGCCAAATACATACAAACTAGTAAGATATGAAGATCATTAATAAAGAGAAATCAGATTTATCAGAAGAGCCTATTACTAAAAATCTTGTCCCAGTATATTGACTCTAACAGAACAGTCTGTACTCCTGGTGAATTTTTTATGTTTTGTTTCCTTTCTCCCAGTGGGACTGGGCCAGCTCACTTCTCTCCTCTCAGTTTCCAACAGATAATCTTCAAATTGACATATTAACCTCTGCAGAGTAGAACATTGATTTTGCCAAAACATGACATCCTGATTCTATTAAAAGGATTAGCACCAATCACTTTGGGGAAATAAATAGAGATGTAACAAACTGCTTTACAAGTGCAAAATGTCTCCATTCTCAGGAATTAGTCAAAGTCATCTCTATACTGAGTTGAAAATGGAGCTAGTATGTAAATCTTTGCCCCTTCCCTTAAGCACTTCATGTGTGTATGTCAAGAGCTCAGTAGAGATGAGAGAGTAATGAGAGTATTGAGCTGCCAGAGGGTGGAGTAGCCAAACAGAGCAACAAGGAGACAAAATGAAAGTTAATAGTGAAGTCACTTACTGTGATGATATGAGCAAGAGGCTAAAACTGGAGAGAATGCCCACTCCCCTGTGCTCCATTTTCCCCCATGGACTGGTGCACAGGTTTGGGGTCAGGTGGATCAGTACAGACATGGGAAGCCCCAAACAAAAATTTTATGGATCTTGGGGCAAGGGGAGGAGAAAGAGGGCTATAAGTTGAAAAGTAATAGCTTGAGTTAGAGTAGGGCAACTCGTCTTCAAGATTTTCCCTTCCTCCCCACATAAGGAGGCCAAGCAGAAACACATGAAGAGGACCTTGACCAAAAGTTTGGGATAAAGAGATTTAGGATTAAAGCTCTGGGGCCAGAAATATAAATATGCAGGAGAACCTGAGTCCTTGATTACAACTCCCTTCAGAGGCTGTAGCGCGCTGATTGTGCACCAAGTCTGTGTGGAGAGGGACGCTTTCCTATGAGCTTGCCAAGTAAAGTCTTTGTTATTGCTTATGTTCAAGCCTGGGCAGTCACACTTAGGTTTTAATCAAAAGCTGGACTCCTAAGCTGCACCCTGTGATTTTTCAGGACCTGAGTGAGAAACACAGGTTACCACTCAAGGACTTGAGTTAGGTAAGACTTGGAGGCAATAGTGGACTAAGGCTGTGATCATGATCATTTAAAATAAGATGCTCAGACTTACCTAGAGAATTAATGGGGACATGAGTCCCAATAGTTACCAAGCAAGGAAAAGACATCCCATAGCCCACTAGGGTCTGCTCCAGAGGGTCAATCGGCTTTTTTCTTCTATTTTTATATGAATCTTCATTTTTACCTGCCTGGGTGGGGCATTGATTCAGGCACAGCACAACTCAGCCAGTAAGTGACATAAAGGGCTTCCAGGGTTCAGGCAGTGCCATGAAAGTCGGGGTAAACACACACAGGAAATATCCTGTCAGAGGACATGCACAATTCCCTGAAAACAGAGTTCACAATGTGAAGGCACCCCAAACAGGGCATGCATTAGACAGGCAGTCAGGTTAACAGGGCTCCCAGTGGGCTTCCTATCATGAGGCCTGCAACCCTGAGGTTTTAGTCTAGTCCAAATAATTGAGTTTAGTCCTTGATTTCAAAGGGTCTGCCTGAGGCAGAAAGTTTTAAACAGTTCTACTTCTCTGTGACATCAGTCTATCAGTCTTACAAGTGTGGATGTCATCTATGGGCATTTTTCATGAAAAATTCTCAGCAGCTTAAAAAAGTAGAATGGGGAAGTTGTATGTGTGTGTGTGTTTGTGTGTGTGTGTGTATTTAATGTTGTTGTTTGTGTTTTTTTTCCCCTTTTTTTAGAAGAAAGGGAAAACTTTTGAGAGAACATCTGAAAAACAAATATTAACAATAAATAATATCTAATTATTAATATCCTTCTTCTCTCTCATGTCTCCCCAGGTGTCAGAGTTTTAGTTTGTTGTTATCACTGTGTCTTAAAAACTAATTAAAATTTTACATTTAAAAATAAGTATTACTTATTTATTATCTAGAAATTTTGTCCGAAGTGTTGTATTTAAGAGGTACAAAAGCATTTTTACAGAAAAACATGCATATATAACTTAATTAGAAAGGCACAAACTTTCACACTTGTAAAGGATTTCAAAATAAGTTTACATAACTTCCCACCCATTGCTGTTTAAGAACCATTTAAATTTCCCATCTAAGTCTTTGAAAAGTGAAGACCCTAGCAAGATCCCCCATGAAAACCAAGATATCTATAACTGTAAAAGAAGGTTATGCAATTTAAGGAAGAGAAAGACAATCTGGTAAAAAATACAGCAAATGAGAAGCACTTATTTGGACAATTACTGCCTTGAGACTGCTTGCCTAAGGCATGCAACCTTGCCTTGTTCTCTCTCATCAGCAGCAGAAACCTGTCCTGTAATTGTCCATTAAAATTTTCAATCACCTCTAGTAGTGATATGGAACATGAAGAGTCAATACTATGGCTTATGATTGGGCTCACTGATGCACAGCTTGGGAAGTAAATCAGGGCTATCAAATACAATGTGCTCACGAAAAGTGAAGAAAGATCAAAAGTTTTCTTGCAGAGCCTGGATAGTGTGGGCTGAGTCAATGGAATGCATGGGATGGCCAAACCCAAAGAAAGTGTCAACTTCAGTCAGAATACAAAGAGATCCTCTGAACGGAGCAGTGGGATTCATCTGCTAATAATTATTACTTATTTGTTATCTAGATTTTTGTCCAAAGCACCCGAGGACCTTTTTGCTCAATAATATCTTGGCCCATAGGCTTGGGAATCTGTCCATGGCCTGTGCTTTTAGTCTTAGCCAGGTTCTGATAGGCAGGACAGCTTTTCATGCTGTTTTGGTGCCTTTTGATGACAGAAGTGGTCCATATGTGCAGGCCCACTCTAAGATGTTGTCTGAATTTTTATGGGCTATCCTCTCATGGGTCAAGGAGATGATCAACTTGCTCTGTGGCAGAGGACAATTTTGTCTCTGCACTTAGTTGACAAGTGTAGTCAGCTCATTGGTTATGGTTCCCCTTGTTAGCACAATAAGGACCTCTCTGGTGAGCATCCACATGGGTAACAGAAAGCATATTGGGAACAGAACAGATTTCTGTCCAAATGTCTCATCCTAACAGAGGATCTTGCATATGCAGGTCCTAGCCTTGCCAATGGCTATTTGCCCAACAAATTGCCAGGTTAATAGCTAATTATTTATTTATATATACACTATATATAAGTACACAAAACAATAATATCATTAATGCAATTAATACATTTACTAATATATTGATACAATAGGGACCGTGACAATGAAGGTTTATTGATGCCTGATGGAACTCACGGTTGAGTTTGAACAAGGGTCCAGTTGGTGGTTACCTCAGAACAGAAAGTATTCTATGTTTCATCCTCATTTTGGTGTGAGTGAGTGTGGGACTCACAGTCATCTGTGAATGGGTAGTTAAAAAGCTTAACGCATGCAATTTTCTTTTATTTCTCTGCTGAATTTTAACCTCGGCTTAAGGTCTCTTACTCCCTTCTTATGGAGAGAGGGATATTGGCCTAACCTCTAATCTTGTTTATTTATGAAAACTGAGAGATCTGGGTGAAAGCCATTAGGGTCCTCCAACCCATCTCCAGACCTACAAGGAGAGGCAAAAGGAACAGAAGTCTTGTCAGTTATAGGAACCATATTTGGTCACCAGTTTCTGCAGCAAGGGCAAGAAGTGGAGAGCCAAGAGGAACAGCAGGAGGGGGTGAATAGTTGTTTTTTGGCCAGGATTTCTGGGGGCTGTGTAGGACAGGCAAGTTCCATCCAAGCTTCCCAAGATTTCTGTCAACCCCTCGAGTCTTTCTCTCTGTTTGAACTGTAATCTGACCCACCAGCTAAGCTCAGCTTCTGTTTCTTAACCTAATGTATTGGACATCCATCCATGTTGTGTGTACCAGCAGTTCATTCAATTTTATTGCTGGGTAGTATTCCATTAACCAGTTTGTTTATCAGCTGGATGCCAATTTGTTTCCATTTACGATAAAGCTACTACAAGAATTTGATTACAGGTTTTGCAGTGAATATAAGCTTTCAGTTTTCTCGGATAATTGCCAAGGAGTTGTAAGAAACTGCTAAACTCTTGTCCACAGTGGCTGTAACATTTTGTAATCCCACCAACAATGTATATGAGATCCTGTTGCTTCACACTTTGCCTGGACTTAGTATTGTCAGATGTTTGGGGTTTTTTGTTTGCTTTGTTTTATTAAATGGTAGTTGCCATTCTTATAGATGTGTAATGGTAATGTATCACATTGTGGTTTTAACTTGCGCTTCCCTAATGACCTAATGTTGATGTTGATAATATTTTTATGGACTAATTTGGCATCTATGTGTCTTCTTGGATAAGTATCTGTTCAAATCCTATGCTAATGTTTTTAAAATGTTGTTTATTTATTTTTTATTGTTGAATTTTGACTTTTTTTGTATTCTGGATATGTCTTTTGTCAGACGTGTGTTTTGCAAATATTGCTTTTCCCAGTATGACTTTTCTATTTATTCTTTTAACATTTTAGTTTTCAGAGTGAAACTTTTCAATTTTTATAAAGTCCAACTTGTCAATTTTTTTTCTTTAATGGATTGTCCTTTTGGTGTTATAGCTAATAAATTTGTTTAAGTAGTGGTTGTAAAAATGTTATTTTCTGTTTTCTTGGAGATGTTTTAAATTTTTTTGTCTTTTATTCGTTTATCATATACTTTGTGCTAATTTTTGTATATGGTACAAGATTTTTAAGCAGATTTATGTCCAATTCTTCCAATACCATTTACTAAAGGACTGCTTTCTCTACTGAATTGCCTGGCCATTACATACGGATCTGTTTCTTTACTTTCTATTTGGTTCTATTGATTTATTTGCCTATTATTCAGTAGTACAACACTATATCTATTTTTTTAGCTATATTGTGAGTCTTGAAATCAGTTAGTATGAATTCCTCAATTTTGTTATCCTTTTTCAAAATGTGGTTTTGAAGGCCATCTTTTTTATTTGTCCTTTTACATAAATTTTAGAATCTTTCTTTCAGTCACTCCAAAACATAAACAAAGATAAAAATCCTGCTGCAACAGCTACACCCCACACTTTGCAGATAAATATGGTGGGGACAAAAACCCCTACTGGAATTTTGCTTGAGGTTGCATTGAATGATCAGTTTATAGACAATTGGCATCTTCACAATACAGAGTATATCTATTCATGAACACAATATCTTTCCATTTAATTAAGTCTTTGTTAATTCTTTCACCAGTGTGTTACAGTTTATAGCATATAGATTTTGCAATATATTTTGTTGAATGTATACCTATTTCTTATTTTTGATGTTATTGTGAATCACACTGTTTTTAAATTTCATTTTGCAATTGCTCATTCTTAATAAATAAAATATATACACGAATTGATTATTATATATTGTCATTTTATTCTCTAATCTTGTTTTTCTGCTAAATTATGCCTTTAATCTAGTCTACATGATGCAACCAGACTCACTTTTCAAAATTCTCAGTTCTAATAAAATTACTCTTCTGTTTAAAACTCTTCCAGTGGTTCCTAATTTCTGGCAGGGTAAAGTCTCATTTTAGATAAAACCTACTAATTCCTTTAAGATAAACTTTTTACTGATCTCTCCAACTTCATCTATTGCACCATCTTCATACTATTTTCATTGCACAGACACACATACACACACATACACTGTGATATATTTCTGGTTTCTAAATCTTTGCACACTTTATGCTTTCTTCTTGAACACAACTCTTTATAGATCCAAGTTTTTTGCATGCCTCCATTCTTCTATGTATCCCTCATATTTTAGGAGAAAAATGATTTAACACAGTCTCTTCCAAACCTAAAATTGGTATACCCTGTACTTAACTGTCGTAGCACTTATACACTTCTTCCTGCAGACACCATCAGATAACATAAGAGTAGCAAGGAGTTTTGTTCCTCATAGCACAGTGTTTCAATGTGCTGTTCTTTGTTCTAAGGACTCTACCTGTGTAAACTAATGTAATCTTCACAGCAACTTTCAAGTTAAGTGTTTTTGCTATTTTCATTTTACAGACAAATACACTGAAATATAGGGCTTCCATAACTATCCTCAGGTCACAGAATTGAGAAGTATTAGAGCCATGATTTGGAACCATGCAGTCTATAGTCTATATCCAAACCTCACGTCATTAAATATCATCTTATTTTACTTGTTTATGTTGCACTGATTCTAAATTATGTGCTGAATAAATCATTCATGTTTAAATGAATTAATTCACTCTCACATGCCTTCCTCCCCCATATTTCATTGAAAATTATTTGCATAAGGTTAACATTGATTTCCAAATTGTTTCTGGTCAGGCACGGTGGCTCACACCTGTAATCCCAGAACTTCAGGAGGCCAAGGCAGGAGGATGGCTTGAGCCCAGAAATTCAATACAAGCCTGGGCAATATAGTGAGACCTCATCTCACTATAAAAATAAGAAAAAAATTAGTTGGGTGTGGTGGTCCACATCTGTAGTCCCAGCTACTAGAGAGGCTGAGGGGGAAGGATTGCCTGAGCCCAGGAGGCTGAGGCTGTGGTAAGCTGTGATCCTGCAGCTGCATTCCAGCCTGGGTGAAAGAGTGAGACTCTGCCTCAAAAAATAAGTAATAATAATAAAAGATTCTTATACTTCTACCTTTGTATTACCTGAATAATATTTGTGATTTGAAAATGCTACCTACTACTTCCTTTCTAGAAATTTCTGCCTTTCTGGTATTCCTTTCCCAATTTCCTTGATCTTCTTCCCCTTTTCCTCTTAATATATTGGTGTTGCCCCAGACCTCAATTTCCTGTCTGTTTCACTTTTTACTTTGTTCATATACTTTTTCTAGATGTCCTCATCCACACTGAGTTGTCATATAACACATACGTGGGTAACCATATAGATACATATCACCAATGCAGATATTATTTACTTGCCCATTGTATGAGGGGGAACCCCCCAAAACAGGAATTTATTTATTAAAAAACTGTGTATTTATTCTTACATGTTTAAACTTCAGTCACATTCAAAGTACTTTCTGTTTGATGCAATGCACCTATCAGATGCTTTTCCCACTGCTCAAAACAGTTTTTGAACTGTCAATTTTGATGCCTTTCAGTGCTTCTGCTGTTTTTTGTTTCACCTCCTCCACATCGGCAAAATGTTTCCCTTTGAGGACTTTTTTCCTCTGGGGAAAACAACAACAACAACAACAAAAAGTCACTTGGGTAGAGAGCAGATGAATAGGGAAGGTGGAACTCAGGAGTCATGCCATTTTTTATCAAAAACTGCTGAGCACTCAGCAAGATGTGGGCATGTGCGCTGTCACGGTGGAAGAACCAGTCACCTATTTGCCACAACTCAGGACGTTTCTTTTCCAAATCCTGTTGCAACCTTCTCAAAACTTCCAGATAAAAACCAATGGGTTTTTAGAACACTTGCTTAGCAGGAGAAGCCTGTACTACAGGGAGCTGCTCTCCAAAAGATAATTCCAGTTTTTTGGTGGTGTTCCCCCTCATATATCTACCTTTTTAGGTTTCATTGACATTCCAAAGTCAACCACTCTAAACAAATCTCTTCGTTTCACTTCAAATCTGTTTCTCCTCCATATTCCATTATGCCCCATTAAAAATTAATTTTATTTTATTGTGTTAAGAAAATTTCTTAATTTTTGATGTTTGATTTTATTATTAGTATTTATCGTCAAAGCCCAATAGACTAGAGGCTGACACACAAATGATATCAATAAGTGCTTGTTAAAAAAAAGCAATAGCTTGTAACTGAATAATTTTAAAAATGAGTAATAACTTGTGACTGAAAAATTGGTGTTCATTAGTCAGCCATTGAATTGTTTTTTGATTTTTTTGGCATTTAAGGCCACTATCTGTAATCTACATGCATCCTCTCATTTTCAGTAGCTAAAATAAACATAGTCCGTTCTTTAATTCATTTTTGTATATTAAAATTAAAATCAGATCATATGTCCTTGGTAACATTTGTTTCTCTTCTAAGATAATCCAATATATAACATAATTATGATGTATATGTAAGTCAAAATGTCATAATGCACATGATAAACATATGAAATTTTATGTCAGTTTAAAATAAAATAAAGCAAAAAATGTATAAGATAATTGCATATTTAAGAGCATGGATAAAGCTCCACACTGGTGTGCCTTTGAATATACTTCATGTTAAATCTTGCTTTTAAGGTGTGAAACCATTTTTTCATCTTTTTAATTTATTTATTTGCTCTGCTAATAGATTAATAAAAGTGTTTTCCCTTTAAAAATGTTTAAATTAAAATGGGCTCCAAATGATGGCAAAGTTAGTTTGTTTCTTTTTTTATTTTGTCTTTTTTGTTTTTATTTCTATTTTTATTTTATTTTATTTTCCTGTTTATGTTTAATCTCTGTTCTCTGGCTATTATTTCAAAGAAAAGCCGATAGAATTTTTCTTGCCAGTATCTATTTGGCATGAACATAATTAAGGTCATGCTCTCTTTGACTATAAATAATCAAACCATTACTTCTTGCCATGCCACCTTAAAAAGTAGCAAAAGCCTGTTTCTATCAGGTTCCCAGATTAATTTGTGTACCTTATTTTTCAGTCAACTCATCAATAGCAACTAGCTTGGAGTAACTGAAAGCTGCTAACTAATTTTGTGGCATCCGGTTTCATTAACTCAGAATTGTACCTTTAAAATAATGACATTGAAAAACTTGTGAATTGATTGTTGGATTGATGAACTTTCTCAAAAGCTTCTTTAGTAACATGTTTTATATTCTACATAATATAATAAAGCTAGAAAACATGAGTATTTCAGAAGTCTGATACTAAGAAAAAAAGTATGTGTGAGCAAATGTATGCATTTCCATGTATCAGATGTTGCATAAACAACAGATAGATGAAGGATGATTGATATCTGTCAAGTAATAACTTTTTCTTGTTTGCAATAATTCAACTTTTTCAAACTCTAAGGCATAAGCATGTATAGAAACAATCAATATGTCCTAATTCTCTATAGGCACTTGATTTTCCAGAAGTTGATAAGGTCATATTTGTCAAATTTAATCAATATAAAGCAGTTATTGGTAGAATTTCTTCAAAAGTATATATTTTTGTTCTGTAATGAGAGCTCTGGAAAATATGAAAGCATATGAAATATTTTCCTTTTTTTTCTTTTTTTTTTTTATAGAGACAAGTTCTAGCCAAATTGCCCAGGTTGGTCTCGAACCCCTGGACTCAGGCAATCCTCTTACCTCTGCCTCCCAAAGTGCTGGGATTACAGGTGTGAGCCACCATGCCCTGCTGCATATGTAATATTTTTCATCAACTCTATATAAATTTCAAGTGCCTCGTTTAAATTTAAAATTTCAAATACCATTCTGCAATAGCATTGTATGAAATTTTTAATTAATTTTTTATGAATAATTTTGAAAATAGTATTAGCTTAGGAAAGATATTTGCTGTCTTACTTGGGAAATGCTGCCATCCAGCATAAGCAAGCATTCTTTATAGCATAAGGAGTTTATTTATAAATGAGATATTACTTTTCAAACTTCCTTTATGTTGTAAGTACTGTTCTTTGACTGATTTTCAGTCTGTTTGTCTAGCTTTCTGAATTGTCTGGACAATAATCCTTGAGTGTTGCTGATGAGTTTCTTTGCACTACTGTTAGAGATAGCGTCTTCATACTTCAAGGGACATAGTAGCAAAGCCCTAAATTGTGCCAGAATCCCACACTTTGGCTCTTATCATCTCATTACGTGATGATCTTTTGTCAGGATATAAACAACCTGAATAGGGAGGCTTGAATATTGATCAAAAATCTCTGTTTCTTTCCAGTATCTTTAATGGATGACACTTTAGCAGCCTGATCGAAAAGATACAAAATCTTCCACTGCTAAATTTCTTACTGGTCTCTTCTTTCTATGCTGGTCCATTTCTGCTAGCTTAATTTTTTCTGCTTCTGAGAGTAGAATTTCCTACCAAGGAATAACCTTGATAGTTGTGCCAGAAAACTTTAACCTCTTTTCTAATCACATTTAATGTTACTCTGTGGTGTGATGAAGCGGAATTTTGAAAACTGGGACTATTCAGGAAATTGCAGAACACAACTTCACAATAGTTATATGGGAAAAAGAGATCGAAAAGTTTTGCTTAATCTGTAGCCAAGACCTGTTAGAGGATTTATGTGGTGTGTGACTCAAAAATTTATCTGGTATAAAAATTATAAAATATTATTAGCACCCCTATTATTCTTCTTTATTTTAGCTAATATAATGTATAAGCATATCAGTCTTGAGATCTTATTTTATTATTATTTATATCCTTATTTAAAATATAAATTTCATGATAGCCAGGAACAGTAGTACATGCCTGTAACCCTAGTCACTCAGGAGATTGAGGCTTGAACCCAGAAGTTCAAGGCCAGCTTAGAAAACATAGTGGATCTCATTTCTAAAAAAAGAATAGGAGCATTATGAATGTAGAGATTGCTTCCTTCACTGTTGAATCCAACAAATTGATCATTGTGCTTGGTATACTAAACAAGTATCTGTTTAATCCATGAATAAAGAGAGGCAAATGATGTGTCTAAAGTTTATTTTTATCTGACTCTTACATGAGCTAATTGATCTGGTTTTTTTTTTTTTTTCACATTTCATGTAGGAAGTGAGCTGTGTCTTTACAGCCATGACAATTACAGTTGCTGAGCCCATGGTGAGATGTAACCAAACGACTACAGTGACTGAGTTACTCTTTTCTGGATTTCCCCAGTTTGAAGATGGTAGCGTTGTCTTCTTCATCGCTTTGTTTATCATCTACATATTCATTGTTATTGGGAATCTAATTGTGTTTTTTGCAGTCAGGATGGATACCCATCTCCACAACCCCATGTATAATTTCATCAGCATTTTCTCATTTCTGGAGATCTGGTACACCACTGCCACAATTCCCAAAATGCTCTCCAACCTCATCAGTAAGCAGAGGACCATCTCCATGATTGGATGCCTTTTGCAGATGTACTTCTTCCATTCACTGGGAAATTCAGAGGGGATTTTGCTGACTACCATGGCCATTGACAGGTATGTTGCCATCTGTAACCCTCTCCGTTACCCAACCATCATGACCCCCCGGCTGTGTGCTCAGCTCTCTGTGGGCTCCTGTATGTTTGGTTTTCTTGTGCTGCTCCCAGAAATTGCATGGATTTCCACACTGCCCTTCTGTGGACCCAAACAAATCCATCAGATCTTCTGTGACTTTGAAACTGTGCTACGCTTGGCTTGTACAGACACGTCCGTGATTCTGGTTGAGGATGTGGTTCATGCTATGGCCATCATCTTTTCTATCCTGATTATTACCCTCTCTTATATCAAAATCATCACTGTAGTTCTGAGGATTCCCTCTGTTGAAGGTCGCCAGAAGGCCTTTTCTACCTGTGCTGCCCATCTTGGTGTCTTTCTGATGTTTTATGGCAGTGTGTCCCTCATGTACCTGCGTTTCTCTGCTACTTTTCCACCGATTTTGGACACTGCCATTGCACTGATGTTTGCAGTTCTTGCTCCCCTTTTCAACCCTATCATCTATAGCTTGAGAAATAAGGACATGAAGATTGCAATCAAGAAGCTTCTCTGTCCTCAAAAGATGTTTGCTGTATCTACAGTTTAATGCCAGCCTGTAGGCACCTTTCACTCTGGATGATACTCTAACACAGTAAACCATAAAATTAACATATGATCTATTCACTGTAACACTGATATTTTATATATCCTTATTCAAGTTTTTCTCATGTACATGTTTATTATGCTTATGCATGTGCAACTAAAAGAGCATTGACTACCTGTCTAAACTTATACAGATGGATAAAATAGAAAACATGCTTAAGCCATCAAAATATGTTTTATGAACATTACTGTATTACTTTAATATAAACATTATTACTTAAGCATTATATTGTATAAGCATTATTAACAACTATGGATTATACACGAAGTAGTTAAAAGAATAAGATCTATAGAAAAGGCTAAGGTTTGTACTTCAGTGGTGTCACATATTGGCTTTGGAACTTTGAACAAGTTGTTAATTAATTTCTCTGCATCTTAGATTAATTACCTATGAGTGTAAAAATAATGTATTTTAAAAGTAGAGCTTCATGTGCTATTATGAATATTAAACGTATTTCTTTATGCAAGTGCTTAGAACATTGCATAACACAGAACAAGTACAAAGTGTTAGCTATTAATATTATTTATCACTAATTACTAGCATTTCTTATTGATGCTTTAAAGACAGGTGTAAGAGTAACATATTAAAAACAAAAACACACAGTTAGGAATACTTAGCTATGATTATTGTTTAAGTTTGTTGTTATTATAATTTCTCTGGGGCTAAGTTGAATTCAATCTTCATTTTACATGAACTGATTTGGTTGAATTCAATCAATTAAAAAAATTACTTAGTCTTGTCCTACAATGTATGTATTAGGACCATTAACTTTGTCAAAGCATTAACCATTAGTTAGTTAGATAACTATAATTAAAGAGAGAGTGAGAGTGAGACAGAGACAAGAGATTTGGGGATTTACGGCAAATGCTCTCTCATAAAACAGACTAACTCTAATATACAAATAATTAAAATAGTTCTTAGTTAAAATTTTAATGAGATTTGTGAATGCAGTTACAAGAAAAAAATTACTAGCAAATATAAAGTACAATGGAGATATTAAAAAATATATTGAATGTTCCAAAATAAAATAAATTAACGACTTAGAAAACTAACTGGAGGAAATGTCCCAGAACTTAGAGAAACCATATCAACAGCCAAATATTACATGCAAAGAGAGAAATAAATATATGGGGAATACATTGATATATTCTACAAATCAAATGTGTGATAATAGGAATTCTAGAAAGAAAGAAACAAAGCAGAGGAAAATTAAAATCAAAATTAAAAGAAAATATTCCTGGACTTAAAAATAGTTGAGTCATGCAATCAAAAGAGATTGTTTTATGTTATGTCACATCATCAGAAATACAATTTGGCCTGTTGACATTTTTAAATTTCAAGAAAAAAAAAAAGATAAGTTAGGTAAACATAGGCTCCCAAAATATAGGGAAAAAAGCTAGAAAAAACTCAGAGAGAAAGTATGTCTTCCTATTCTATAAATTAATACATATTTTCAAGAAGATAACATAATGAAAGCAACTAATTCAGAAAAAAAGGAGATTTGGGTTTTCAAAAGATTAGTGGATGGAACATATTACATGCAGAATATTGCTGTGAAAAAAAGGGAGATATTGACTATCAATAGAGAGGTTAGCAGGACCAAAGGGAATTATTAAAGGTAGAAAGACCTACACATATTCATGGTATGAGAAATAAAAGACTTTGGTCCTCCACTTTCTTTAGTATTGGCACTTAATCTCCGATGACACATTTATTATAAAATGATCGTATTTTCTTATTTCTACTAAGTAGTTTTTCTTTTTTCTTTTTTCTTTCTTTTTTTTTTTTTTTTTTTGAGTTGGAGTTCTCACCCCATTGCCCAGGCTGGAGTGCAGTGGAATGCTCACGGCCACCACAGCCTCCACCTGCTGGGCTCAGGTGATCCTTCAGCCTCAGGCTTTCAAGTAGCTGGAACTACAGGCACGTGCCATCATGCCCTGCTAATTTTTTTGATTTATTGTGAAGATGAGGTCTTGTAAAGTTGCCCACGCTGGTCTTGAACCTGTGGTCTCAGGCAATGCTTTCACCTCGGCCTCCCAAAGTGCTGGGATTATAGGCGTGAGTCACCGTGCCTGGCCAATTAGTTTTCAATATGAACTTCTGGTGTCTGTGTATCCCCTTCAGTACTTTCCACACCTGTGTGTTCATGTAAGAAGGGAAGGACCATGACAAATCTTCTTTTTGCATAGTATCCTGGCAGACTAAGAACAGCTGAGACAATCACAAAAGTGCTGGAGAAAGTAGCTACAACATCTGGGAAAATGAGTAAAATCATCTACATATTCATTGTTATTGGGAATCTAATTGTGTT
>CAUYQG010025630.1:0-15540 GCA_963574415.1 Tarsius wallacei
ATGTTAAGGACACAGGAGCCATGTACACTGGGCACCTACCTGGTCTCTGAGGCCAGTTTCCCTGCCAAGAACTGAGACATGAATCACTCCTCATGCACCTGCTTTGTGCTGGGAACAGGGCGAGGGGTTTGGGGATACAAAATAAAGATGGCATCTGTGTCCGAGTGGGCCAGGTTGTGCTGTGGTAACACACAAACCCCCCGAACACTTGGTGGGAAACCACAGGGTGGTCTTGCCAGCACTGCATCCCCACACAGGGAGGCCTTGCCAGTGGTTCTTCCCTCCGGGGCCCACGACCCCTGCTGCTGTGGATGACTGGACAGGAGGTTGAGAAGAAGCTCCGGTGGCCTCCCATTAGTGACCGTCATGAGTTCCTCAGCCACAACCAGCCTCGTGCCCTGCACTCCCACAGAGACCAGACAGGCACTGGGGAGGAGGAACACCAGGGGCATTTAGGGACAGCACTGGTGGCTTTCATGCAGGTGAGCAACTCAGAGCATGAGAGGGCCACAGGGGAGGTAGCTTGGGTACTACAGGAACACCTAAGAGGGGCAAGTGGCTTTATCATGGGAAGGCTTCCTGGAGGAGGGTGCATGGAGGTGGGACACGCTGGCAGGCAGACGAGGTAAGCAGGAAGGGCTCTCTCAGCGAAGGGACAGTCTGAGCACAGACCGGGAAGTCGACACAGCATGACACGGCAGCCTGGGCAGACAGGGCTGTCCCCAGGGATGAGAGGACAGGAGAGGACCAGGGCACCGCAGGCCCGAGCGCAGAGCTGGGCTCCTCAATGCCTTAATGGGTGCTCCATGCACTTGACCGCCTTCTCCAGGGCCTGGGCCCCAGAACAGGTGGGCTCCCCAGGGCACCGGTGCCAGGCAAACCTGGAGGACCTCTCAAACACCCATTCTGAGCACCACCTGGATTTACGAGTCACAGCTGGGGGGCTGCAGTTTTAAAGTTTTTCAGGTGATTTTTCCCCCAACTTTTAACTCGAATCATTTTCACACAGCCAGACAAAGCGGAGGAAGTTCACTGCTTGCCTGTGTGCCCACGGTCCAAGCCAGAGACCATGTTGGTCTATGCTGACCCACAGACCAGGGAGTGAGTGTTTCCTACAGCAGTGTAGGCAACATGGAGGACCACGTGGGAAGCGAGCTATCTTTGAGGAGGGAACTTCTTGGGGGAAGATGGCTTCTTTCAGGGAGTATCCCCCCAAAGAATCCTCTGGTCTGGAGATGGCTAACCTGTAAATCCCAGGTCCTGTTCCTGGGGAATCCCAAATTGCTGTTAATCCCAAGTGACAGAAAAACAAAACAAAAACATGAAAGAGGCCCTGCCGGGCAGCTCTGCCCTCCTGGCACCCCTGCCTCCACCTCATGCGGGCAGCTTCTATGGCCTCCTCCTGCCAAGGTCAAAGCTACATTACAGACCAAGAGGGGCTCCCCTGGCCTCTCTGGGATCACCAGATCACCTCTCGCCTGTGACAGTTCTAAAACCCCAGTTATACATTTTCTTTGCAACCAGAGGCCTCACCCATTGTGGTGAAAGGTCACAGAACAGAGCCCACCCACGACAAACTTCTGATTTCACATTCTTCTCAGTGTGATTTAAGGTGTGTTCTGGCAAGCTGCTTGATGGAACAAGAAGACAGGCCTGCCACATGCCAAGTGAATCTGAATCCAGTTTATTTGCAGAGCTTTACGTAACCAATTCTCATCTCTTCCTGTTTGTCACCTTTATATAAAAATTCACTCCTCGTATAAGCATGTATAATGCTGGTGGTGAACATTGCACACGTAATGACCAAAATGAAGCTGAGCTCTTTGAAGGTCATACTAGAAAGTGGGAAGGAAAGGAGTTGGACACACGTATTTGTCTCTACATGAGTGATTTTAAGCCACCGAAAGAAAAATAAATGCTAGTTCAATGCTCAGTGAGCGACAGCACATCCGTACATTACAAAATAAAAGTCATCCACCAAAACATTTTCTAGCAATTCATTATCCCAAAACAGGATCAGTAGTGTCATTTCTTCAAGTTAGTGTCACCAGGAATAGGAGCATCTTGAATGCAGGAAACCTCAGACACAGTGGCTCTGGGGCACTTGGTGCTGTGCAGGCTTTGGAACACGTGTCATGGACCAGGACCAAGCCAGGATGTGGAATCTGGAACTCTCCCCACACAACCCAGGCACACATGGAAGATCACAGAAGGAGACGAGTTTTTCCTAAAGCAACTCACTGATTTCTCAACATTATATCCCCCACTTTGCTTAATAAGACAAAGTTAACTGATCAGATAAATGATAAGTTATTATCTCAAAACACACTGTACAGCAGTACTATGAAGGGCAGACAGCAGGTGAGGGTGATGTACAGTTTCTTCCTAGGGACCAGCTTTGGGTGACACTGACCTTAACCCAGATCTGCAGAGTGAACCTGCCACCCGTTTAACAGACCAACCACGGAGCACAGCTACAGACAGCTGGTGCCACCAGAGTATCTGGGCTGGGGGTTGGGAAGTGACATGACCTGGACACACCAGTGTAACTAGAACCCCAGGGCAGGGCATGACATGTGAGGGGGCATTTGGGCACCAACTGAAGGTGTGCCCTCGGTGCCTGGCCTGTCTCCAGTCCTGCTAATCCTGGGCACAGCCCTTGTAGGACAGCATGAACTACCAAGGGCACTTTCCCCCACATGCACCTGAGACATCATGGGGAGGAGGACTGACTGACCACACAGGGGCATAACCCGGGCAGGGCTGAGGGCAGCGGCAGGTGGTGTGAGATGCAATGAAAACCGATGACATCTAAAGGTCTGTTCCAAGGGGCAGCATTCTCAGGAGTCACTTCAGCGGACATAAGACAGGATGAGAGGCAGAGCCAGCCAATGGCACCTGGGTGACCCATGGGACTGGATCAGCGACATTGGACAGGCCGCAGGAGAGGCCGGAGGGATCCTGCTGGGTGAGAGGAGGAGCCAGACCCTTCCAACTTGA
Organism: Tarsius wallacei; assembly: GCA_963574415.1. Lineage (NCBI taxonomy): Eukaryota > Metazoa > Chordata > Mammalia > Primates > Tarsiidae > Tarsius > Tarsius wallacei. Next base: position 3,001 of record CAUYQG010025630.1, read on the forward strand.
AGTGTATGATTTTAGGACATTTGCTTCCTGCTCCCAGAAGGATGAATCTGAGGAATAAAACCCCAGTGAAAAACTGTGCGTGCCTTTCCTGCTGAGGAAGGAGGCCAGGGCTCTTCACCTGAACAACTGGACACACTGAGCATGGTGACTCATCAGGAGGACAAGGAGGCTGTCACTTGGCTGGTCTGTGGATTTCATCTATGGACGAGGCTTCCTCAAACCCAGACCCGGGGCAGGGGCATTCGGTGACTGAACCAACGCTCGGCTGGCAAAATAGTCACACCTTGCAGCTGAGGGCTTGGCAGGCAGGAGCTCGGAAAGCAGGTCCAGTGGGTTCTGGCCCTAGCACTGCAGTCATGCTGCGCAGATACGGGCAGGATCTCCCTCCCTGGATGCCCCGGGACTTTCGTTGGTGGGGGGGGGACATGGGAAGGGGATGCAGTCTGCCTCCCCCTGCCTGTGTACCACAGGGTGAGTCACGGAGAGGTAGAGACGCTTCCCGTGATGACCAGATGCTGCTGCCCGCTCCCAGGGAGCCTCTGGACATCTTGTCTGAGCCCAACTACACTGGGGACATATGGAGTCCGCAGAGCTCACCCTCCACACTGTTCTGCTCACAGCGATGGCCTTGGTCTTGCTCAGTCCCAGTACTGATAGCACCACCATTGTCTCTAGCTGCCCCGCACTCTCGGGAGGCTGGCCATTCTTCCAAGTGAAGGCCATCACCCCAGAACTACGGCAGTGCTGCCATGCTCTGAACCATCACAGTGTGTGTGTGTGTGTGTGTGTGTGTGTGTGTGTGTGTGTGTGTGTGTGTGTTTTGAGCCAGAGTCTCACTCTGTCACCCAGGCTGGAGTGCAGTGGCACGATCGCAGCTCACTGCAGCCTCAACCTTCTGGGCTCAGGCGATCCTGGCACCCCAGTATCCCAAGTAGCTGGTGCTACAGGCGCACACTACCACATTCAGATACTTTTTGGATTTTTTTGTAGCTAGCTCGCTCTGTTTCCCAGGCTGGTCTTGAACTTCTGGGCTCAAGTGATCCTCCCAACTTGGCCTCTCAACATGCAGGGATGACAGGCATGAGCCCCCTCTGTGTCTTCAGAGCACTTTCTTATCCATTTTCTCAGGAACCTACAAGGTGAGTCAACCTTCCAATGAGAAGCATGGAGTTAAGGAGCGAGCACTTGCACCGACCAAGCTGAAAATCAAGTCACAATGTCTAGCAGACTCGACGGCATCAGGCATGCAAATCCGCAGCCACTGAAACAACTGGAATGCTTTATATGACAGTGGCATCACTATAATCTGGATTCTTATCAGACACAACTAAAGATTGGTTTTATTTTTTATAATTTTTACAGACCATATATATTATAACTACAAACTTTCACAAATTAACACACTAATCATAATTTTTTGTAAAATGTACATACTATCAGTCAGAAATTTCACATTCTAGGATATTGATAACCATATCCTCCTCAAACAGCACACAGAATATTTTCTGTCATGAAACCAGCCAGTTAAACTGTCCACAGCTTCCAGAATGTTATTACACACAGAACACGAGTGATTTTGCAAGTGGAGAGAAGCAGAAGCAAGGAGAGCTGAGACAGGGCCCTCAAGATGACACCTCAGGGCCCGGGAGCTCAGAGGCTGACAAGTGTCCCTCCTCAGGTGCCCTGGGAGCTCAGGGGCTGATGGGTGTCCCTCCTCAGGTGCCCAGGGAGCTCAGGGTGACAGGTGTCCCTCCTCAGGCATCCTGGAGCTCAGAGGCTGATGTGTGTCCCTCCTCAGGTGCCCCGGGAGCTCAAGGGCTGACAAGTGTCCCTCCTTGGGCATCTAGGGTGTTCAGGGGCTGACAGGTGTCCCTCTCCTCAGGCACCCCAGGGAGCTCAGAGTGATGAGTGTCTCTCCTCAGGTGCCCTGGGAGCTCAGAGGCTGATGGGTGTTGTCCCTCCTCAGGTACCCAGGGAGCTCAGGGGCTGATTGGTATCCCTCCTCATGTGTCTGGGAAGCTCAGGGGCTGATGGGTGTCCCTTCCTGGGTGCCCAGGGAGCTCAGGGGCTGACTGGTGTCCCTCCTCGGGTGCCAAAGCCCATCTGAGAGGCAAACTGTACAGTCCCCTAAAAGGTAGAGAGGAAGGAAAGCTCATGCAGACATCTTGGTGTTGGGAATATTCCCAAGGACGTCTGGGAGAAGACAGCCCTCTGTTCACCATCCCCTCCCTCCGGAAAGCTCTCCAGCGCTGTTCAGACTCTGAGACAGGTGTGCTTGGGCTACAGACAATCCATAAACAAAGACACATCAGGCAAGCTGCACAGGCACAGGACCTTAGAGCTGACAAGAATCAAGTACAACGAGAGTCCAATGGCTCCCTCTGGGGAACAGGAGCCAGTGCGGGCACAGAACAAGGCAACCATCCACAGAAGGCACGTGGTGTGAAGAAGCCAATCTCAGGCATCTCCCAACCCAACCCCATTTCCACAGACAAGCATTCAGCAGGTCCACAAGCCGCATTTGAGTTTAAACACGGGAGAACAAGCAGGGGACAGAGACTCAGCTTCCATTCCCTGAGCCTCCCTCTCAGCCTGGGTGTCGATGGGACGAGGTGCTGTGAGGAGGCTGGGCGGAGCCCACTGGTGACAGGTGCTGCCCAACTGCACTCAGCCACGGGGAGCAACAAGACACCTCCTGCAGAGTGTATCCCTCCTCACCACCTGCTGCCCAATCCAACAGGTGGACGTGGATGGTCACCACCTTTGCCACCCACTAGAATCAGGATCAAGTGACCCTATTCCACATGTGATTCACTCTAATGAACCCAGCATCTCAGCTCTCTCCGGAGAGAGTGACACTTCAAAGCTGGTGTTTCCCCACATCTGAGAATGCAGCAACTGGCCAGGCTGATTTTTTGATGCTGGAGGACACAAACAGGGATCAAAAGCAAGGGCCCCATGTGACCCCAAAGCTGCCAGATCTGTCTTGGGATGTTTAACATTTAAATAAAATATGGGAGAGAGTCTGGGCACACACAGGAGGCCATGAGAGGCAGAGACATGCAGGACACTCGACATGGCAACTGTGATTGGCTGGCACACATGTGGGGCTGAGGAAGTTTCTCTCATGGATAAACAACACTTAAAAAGTCCTTAGAAAGTTTTAAGAGCTAAGGACACACACACACTCTCTCTCTCTCCCCAGAACTCTCTAATGCCTCCGACTTGCATCTCAGTCAACTATGCATTGGCTGAGCTGAACTTTGCAGTGAAACTGAGCAAAGCCACTCGTGCAACAGCAAAGTGACATGTAAACATTATCAGCAAGCGTCCTCCAGAGCTCAGGGCTGCTACCGTATGTTGTCCAGATAATGCACTTCCGGGTAGAGGCAGTTGACGAGCAGAGCCAGGAAGCTATTCCCATCTTGGAGGCAATGGCTGGGGTGCTTTATAAACTGGCAGGCCTGAGACAGCTGCTCCTGGAATTCCATGTACTGCTTGCTCGAGGCCATGGACTCCAGGACAGTCAGGGCCTAGGAGACATGGGGATGAGAGTGTCAGCTGCACAGGCAGGCACCAGGACTGCGCGGGTGCCACCATCACCACAGCTGAGCCACACCTCACAGAGAAGAAGCCCATGTCTGGGGTGAGGAGTCGGAGGCAGGCAATGATTCCCATGATTCCCCACCATGGGGGCTGCATGCCCACCCTGGCCTTGACAGCACCCACCTTCCTGCCCTGGGCCACTTCCCAGCCCTTCCTTGCCAAGAGCCACTGCTATGCATGCTGGTCTTGCTGCAGCCATGTCCCTGGCCTCATCCTCGTCCTCCCTACTCCCCTGCAGGTCCTCGCCACCAGCCCCCGCTCTCTCTCTTCCTAGAGCCCATGCAAGTCACACAGGGAAGCCGTTTAACACGTTGGGTTACGTTTAATGTATTTCACACAGGGAAGCCGTTTAATCTGCAGTTGGGCTTATTCCTAGCCTACAAAATAGCATCATGTTAAACTATCTTTGGAATGGAATTCTATGAAACCCAGGGCTAAGACACTGCGGGCAGGTGAGAAGGCTGTCACATCGATCAACAAGCAGAAGGACAAGGGCTCTGCCAATGCATCCCACACATAGCACAGAGCAGTGGGAGAAGGTCCCCATGCCTCTCTCCAGGGCAAGAAAGAAAACGCTCTGACTCCATGATGTTAATTAACGCTTCCTTTCTTCCTAGGAGGAGAAGGGAAAGGGAAGAAACCGTAGGTGGAGAAAACAAAACATCAGAACGTGGCTCTTGGGATGGGAGTTTTGTTTCCCAACTGGGGAGGACCTACCCTGGGTCCTCCCCACGCCCCTCTTACTGGGCACACACAGTCATGGAGCCCCTACTTCTCCCTGCTCCATCTACAGGGACTGCTGTACTAGAGAACACATGTGAGGGGAGGTTTACTTGCTGCAGAAAACAGGAGAAGGTCTTTCTGAGGATGGTGACTGAATTGGAGGCTTAGAGGTAAATGACCAGCAGCTGTAGAGAAGCCTCAGGGCTGGTAGGAACACAACAAGAACTTTGGTACCAAGTGAAGAGCCATGTGAACAGAGCTCAAGCTCAGCCAGGGCTCCTAGGGAACAGGCACCCCATGAACCTGTGTCCCTGTCTCTCTGCCCCCCCTTTCTTTATTTAAATTTAGCCTCTAGATGGCCTACTTGGGCAGTATGACTTAATCATTTTCTATAAAGATGACTTCTTTCAAGTCTGAAAATTCTGGTGACCAGCACACAGAGGACACTCAAGGAGGTATCACATGAAGTCTAAGAATGCAGGCTAGGGAAGGCAGGCCTGGGTGACCCAGAACCCTAGGTAGTCCACAAGGAAAGCAAACATTCAACCGCACCCTGCATGCACCTTGCGCTCTTGCACCAGCCCTTGGAAGACCTGCCTGCCCATGTGATGATCCATGGAAGACATGGGGACTCAGACAACAGCTGTCCAGTTAGCAAATGATGAATGACAGGCATCTTACAAGCCAAGCTCCCTGAGAAGACACTGCCAGTTGTTTTGCCTGATACTTGCTCTTAATAACCAGGGTCTCATCCTGCCTATGGCTGGCAAAAACATGACAAGCTGCACCAGACCAGGAGCTAAGAGGTGGAAGCACTGACCCCTTACAGAGATGGCCCCACAGGGGCGGGGAATGGGAGAGCCTGGAGCCAGCCGGCTGGGAAAAACCCCAGCCCCAGTGCTCACTAGCTGATGAAAGTCCACAGGAACCAGGTGCTGCATGCTGCTGGTGGACGCTGTGATTTGGGACAGACTACTTGACTACTCTCTCAGTCTCTGTTTCCTCATCCACAAAACCAGGGTAATTGCAGTTCCTGTGCTGAGGGTTAAATGAGTGAAAGCTTCAGTTCATTAATATCAAGTGAGTTAGACCTTAGAACAGCACCCGCATGTAGGGGGCACTCAAGAAAGTTGCCCTCATTTCGCTCTGCACTCCTGTGCACCCAGCCCTAGCTGCTCCCAGTTTATAGGAATGGGACCATGTTTTTAGAAGGAACTAGCTTCTCACAGCTAACATCCTGTCCCTGACAGGCCACTCCAGCATCAGCGGCAATGGTCAGCCTTCAACTCATGAGACAGGAGCCGGTCCCGAGCCCACATCCCGCTTGGCCAAGTTCCATCCATCCCAAGGGCCATTATCCGGAGCAGTCTCTGCCTAGACCTGGTAGTGGCAGGTAAGGGCATGTCACACTCATCACAACCAAATTCGATCCTGACCTGGCCCGCCTGTGGCTTTACCTCCACAATGACAGTCACAGTGCTCTAGGCATGGGTCCACTTCAGGGTGTTAAAAGGGAAGGCGGGCACACTACCTAGGGAGCAGGACACGCAGGGCAGCCGTGCTGCTCAGAGCATCATGTCTCAGCATGTCCAGGCCAGAGCTGCCACTGAGCACTTCTGGAAACGCTTAACCCTTTGTTACCAGTACTGACCTGCTGAGCTTTTGGGGTTAGCTGTAATTCAGAACCAGGCTTCAACCGGATCTGGTCTTCAGCAGGCACCTGAACCGACAGGAAGGCAGCCATGCCGCGGGCAACCACTCGGAACCTTGGGCGTGAGGGAGCGGTCAGAAGAAGAACATGACTATTAAAGTAGGTGTTTACAAATGAGCACATCTTCAGTTAAAAAAGCAAGACAGCCAGCGCAGTGGCTCACGCCTGGAATCCCAGCCTTTTGGGAGGCCAAAGTGCCTGAGCCCAAGAGTTTGAGACCAGCCTGGGCAAAATAGCAAGACCCTGTCTCTAAAAAAGTTAAGAAACTAGCTAAGCATGTCCCAGGTACTCAGGAGGCTGAGGAGGGAGGATCACCTGAGCCTAGGGGTCAACACTGCAGTAAGCCATGGTTATGCCACTGTATTCCAGCCTGGACAACAGAGTGAGACTCCGACTCAAAAAAAAAAAAAGCAAGATAAACACATTTCCAGATCTACTGCATTGTCAGCCTCTTCAGGAAAATCTTCAATATAATCAAGGAGCTTAATCCTCCCTTCCATTATTGCCCCCTAAGTAACACACATACAACTCAGATCCCAGAACGAGGCAAGGATAGGCTACCCAGGCTTCATACACCGCTGGGGGGAATGACTGGGGCAGGTGCCTGGAAGCCAGTTGGGCAGTTCCTCAATAGTGAAACATGGAGTTCCATGTGACCCAGCCAGTACACTCCTGGTGTAAACCCAAAATACAGATATTCTGGCAATATCCTGGAAACAAATATTCACAGCAACATTCTCCACAATGGCCAGAAGGTTGAAACAATCCCTTTGTCAGCTAACAAAGGGATAGACAACACATGGTAGACAGCGGAACATTCCTCAGCCATAAAAATGAGTGAGGTAGTGATGCATGCTACGACACAGGTGACCCTCAAAAACCTCATGCTAAGTGAGAGGTCAGCCCCAGAGACCACACACAGTGTGGCTCTATTTATATCAAGTATCCAATATAGGACTTAACCTGTCAAGTCACAATGTCAGTCAGTGGTTGCCAGAAACTTGGGGGTTAAAGGGAATGGGGTGACTGCTTAATGGGTGTGGGGCTTCTTTTGGGTGATGAGAATGTTCTGAAACTAGACTGTGGTGATGGCTAAAGCAGTGAGGTAAATGCGCTTAAGGTCACTGAGTTGTGCATATCAAAACAGTCATCTTGGAGAGTGATGCATTGCGTGTTTTACCATAACTTCAAAAAAAATAAATAATAAAAGCACCCAACTCAAGCAAAACACACCAGCAGAATGGAAGTAAAACAAAATCACACTGTCCTGCTAGCTTCTACCACAAAGACACATAATGCTGGCGGGTGTGGAATGGGTGGCTCCCAAAGTCACTCCGCGATGGACTGGTAAACAGAAGGGATGTTCAGCATGTGATGCGCAGTCCCTTCAGCACTGGTGAGGGCGTGGCAAGACAGCCTGGATGCAGGTATTATGAGGTAAAATGGGGAGCGACAGCAAAAGCTTTCACACCTTGGAATTTCTAGCAACAAAAATCCAGACTTGCTGCACAGTCCTTATCCTTCTCATCGGACCTTAACCTGTCTGGATGACACGATGGCCACTAGACCAGGTCCCTCCCAGCTCCAGTGCTCACAGGAAGCAGCTGGCTGGGCATTTTAACTAACATCACACTCCATTCATCACTAGCTCAAAACCAAAAGGAAACCCACAGTGCAGTCAGGTTGTGAAGTTAAAACACAGCAAGAGATCCTACTAAAAAACACTGTTTGAACTTAAAAATCAAGACTTTGTGAAGGTAAGAAAAAATAAACACGTGCTTTAGAATGTCAAGATGAGACTCTGTTTATTTTCATGACTCTCTGGAAATCCTGGATCCTAACTTAAAGCCTTTCTAAGTCCCACAGTCTGTAAGCAGTGTGGAGTCTAAGGCCTGTAGGGGAGTGTGGCAGCAGGGCCCTCCTTACCTGTTGGACAAGGGTGACTTCCGGCCCAGCCCGATTGCCCCCAGGAGCCCAGAGCTGAGCCTCTCCTCGGCCAGGAGGCCCTGCCTACTCTGAAGCATGAGCAGGACTCGGATGATGGACTCTGTCAGTACCGAGTCGTTCTGCTCTGTCTGAACCAGGGACAGTCGCAGGACTTGGTGCCACCACAGAAACAGCTTTGCCTCTTCCTCCGCGGAGCTGGGGACAGCACCAGAGAAAAAGCCAGTTAGAAGTGGATTTTCCCACTCCTGCTTAACGGAAGTCCACACACAAGCTTCAAAGAGACATTGGGAACATGATAGTCTGCTAAACAGTGGAGTCACAGGACTGCAGAAACCGCCTGTGGTGAACATGGCTGCATGCCCCCAAGCAGGGCAAATGTTCCCTTAACCCATGACAGCCCTGTGAGACAGAGATTATTACCTCTACTCAACCAGTGAGGAAGCTGAAGCTTAGAGTTTCAAAATGCCAGTTTTAGGAAACAAAAAACCCGTTCAAAAAAAATTAGCCCATGAAATTAAGTTTCTCTCCAAAACAATGTCACTTTGTCTCGAGCCTTGCTTTTGGTGCACCACTTGGTTCTGTGCACTTGGACACGGACTCAAACCCACAATTCCAAGTGAGACCAACATGGTGAGCTGCCGGATAGCCAGGGGTCATGTACCTGGGGTACACCTGCTCCAGCCACTGGCTCAGAAGCAGCAGCATCTTCATCTCATTTCGTAGAGTCTGCTCACTGTTCAGGCACTGCAGCAGGTACACGTACAGGGTCAGGTAACTGCCCAGGGCCAGGCATTCCTGCAGGAACTCCTCCACAGTGAGCTCGGGCACCTGCAGGGACAGCAGGATGGGGCCCCACCCAGGGTTCTGATTGAGGGAGCCTAGGAAAAGAACATAGAGAAGGGACACCGAGACATAAGCAAGAGGCAAGTGCTTAGCAGCCCTGATGATTCTCTTCAGGATATTTCTAACCTGGCCCTAGAGGCCCCAGAAGTGAAATGTACCTGGGGCTCAGCCTGGAACGGCCCTGTGCAAGGCCTGCCCCAGGCTAGCCACTGCAGAGGGATAGGAGTCAGCACTTAAGACTGCATATTTATATATCATCTTTCTCATCACATTATGACTATGAAGGGTACACGGAGACATGGTCTGTCCCAGCCAGTTTCAACTTTAAGACCATCTCTAAGTATGCATGAACATGTTTCCCAAGGGAAACTGTCACCACTCGATCCATCGTATTTTTATGTATCCAAGCTTAGTTTGACTCACCTCTCAAGAGTCATTAAACAGCAACATGAGCATCCCACCCCTACCTACCACTCTCGAGAGAAACCACTTGATTTTTAGTAACCCAAGTGGATTTACTGTCCTAATGGTGCTCCACTATTTGGTGGGGGAGTGAGGATGGGGTGGTGGTGACCAGCACCTCCTTGGGCTGCTCACAGGTCAGGCCGGGACAGGTGGTAGGCATGGGCGCTTCCAGACCCCATCACATGCCCGTCTTTCCCTCCCACTGTCTGCAACACAGTGTGTGCCCACATATCACAGCTGTGAAGTGCTGTTCTGAGCAAGTCTTAATCAGACCAGACTGCCTCCATAGCCCGAGAGTATAGAGGTAGAAGGCAGAAAAGATTTCTGAAGGAGGGGAGGAGTGAGTGGGAGTGAGTGACCCCTTCATAATAGCTTAAAAGGTGTAACAAGAAGCAATTATAAAAACTTCTTTGAAAACTCTTTTCACCAAAAGTGACAAAAATAGTGAAAATGACCCTAATGGATATTGATTACACAGATTCTTGCTGAGGATGGTGCTGGGGCCTCATAACATAATCTGCCTGTCAGAATGGCTTGGTGTGACACCCCAAGACCAACATCAAATGAGTCATAGCCTGTATCCCTGGAGACACGGACTGTACCAGCAGACACAGTCAGCGGCCCTCACACTCACTGTAGACTTTGCCGCACAGCACCTGTCTGTCCCAAAACACCTGCAGCACTGACAGAGCAGAAAATCAGAACACAGGAGCCCTCACTGGGAAGTCTTTCTGGATTCTCCCATCTTTCCTGGAAAAGGCAACACAGGAAGAGCAGGAGACAGCACCCTGACCTTCTCTGAAGTAGGCGGCGATGCAGGCTTCTGTGGTCTCAGCCATGTGGCGGACGGATGCCAGGCTCTGGCAGGCAGCAGTCAGGAGCGGCAAAACCGCCAGCCCATGCACGTTCTGGCCAATCCAGGCCCGGACGCTGCCCCGGAGGAACTCTGCCGTTGGGAGGGTCGCGGTGTTCATCATCATGAGGACCTCCATGAACAGGCTGCTGAGGGCCATGTGGCGGGCCTGGCTGTCCATGTCTGGGGGGACACAGACAAACACTGAGGAGGCTGCCAGAATGTCCTGGACATGCTCAAGAGGACCAATGGTGCTTGATCTTAGCTGCCCTGCAGGCAATTTTTACAGGTCTAGCAGCTACCTGACTGCAGCGCCAGAAGGAAGCTGTGGACATGTTCGGCTTTTATGGACATGAGGCAGCACGTGCTTTGTGAGAGCAAAAGCAGGAACTCAGAATAACACCTCAGTAAACAGAATGTATCAGGCTGGTGTGAGAGTAACGTAATTTTCAGAACACGCCTAGCTCATTTTCATCTTCTAGCCTTTGCTCATGGAAGACCCAAAGCAGTTCTCAGCAACATGAGCATCCCACCCCTGCCTACCACTGTCAATATTCTAAAGTCACTTACACACGATGGAAGTCAGAATGTAAAACTAAACATAAATGGAAGGAAAACCCTTTTCAAAGGTTCCCAACAGCAGTTCTTTTATTTCTTTGTTTTTAAATAAGAAAAGTGGATGGACTGGTAACAGAAATGAGTCCTTCAAAAAAACCTGGAGGTCAAGACCATAGAACAAAGGAAAAAGAATGAGCTTGTTTGATGATGGACATGCAGATATGCAGGGGCAGGCCATTGAGGTAGACCCCTCTCTCTTCACACTCAGAGATAGACATGGATTCTGCTTAGAGATGGCAGGTGCCATTTTGCCAACTACACTCACTCTCCTTCTGTTGAGAACTTTCTTTTCATGGAACAGAACTGTGGCTTTCATATCACAGGATTCAGTACTTATGAGAATCGGAGACCTTACCCACCACACCCATCAAGACAAATCCACCCGCTTTTTGGGGATTAAATAAACCCTCACTAAGTGTCACTGTAAGACCTACTTATTACCAAGCAAGGCCTTTAAAAGGTTGGAGAGAGACAGTGGCAGTGTATGTTGTGTGAACATTTATTTTTTGTGTGTATTTCTATGGGTACAAATACTCTCAGTAATCGAGATCTTATCTCAGAATTCCAACTGAAAAGCAATTTTAACTTTAATTTACCTTTTAATTATGACTCATAAGAAAAACTGCTGCTGTGAGCCTCCCAGCCAACTCCAGCCTCTCCCCTTCCTGTTCCTCATCAACAGGGCCAACATGTTTTTCTAAAAGCCGGATCTGATCCCATCACTCTTCTGAATAAGATCTCTCTAGAACACCTTCTCTCCTTTCCCTGGCCAGCAATCATCCTACCTTCTGTTCCAATCACACAGGACCAATGCGGGAACTTTCTCCAGCACTGCCTGATGACTAACCTTTCTCTCTTGAACATTCACTGATGCTGCTGACCTGCCAGGCCGGTGCTAAAACTGTACCTGTTCTCTCACACCACACTTACATATCTACATGAAAGAGGAAGAATGATTAACAAGGTCTGGGACTTTTTCATAGGTTTGTTGGTCAATTGGAGATTTTTCTCTTGTGAATATTGTTGCAAGGGTCTTGTCCATTTCCTTCCTACTGAGTCGTCTTTTTCCCTTGTCTTATCCAGTGTGCCAATCTTCATTTTCACATCTGACAGTCACTGATGCAGCTGGGTCTCACTCGACCATCCTGGCAGCAGCATCCTGTCTGCCCTTCCTAGTCTACACTCCTGCTTCTCTCTGTGAGCTGCTTCTCTTGGACTATGAATTATCCCACTTTCCCCCTTCTAGTTTGGAAGTCAACAGTCTCTTGGCACTCCAAGAGGGATCACCCTGCACAGGACAGCCTGTACCTTGACTGGTCAAGGTCTGAAGTTAACTGATTCCCCAGTGATGCAAGGGCTTTGGGACATTCTAACTCCTTCCCCTTCCCTGCCACTGCTATGGCCCAGTGAGACATTGATACCATGACTGTACCTCATACAGTCAGATTTCATTTAGATCTCATTTCCCCACTCATGAGCAGTTCCATTGCTATTCACTCTGTTCCTTCCTGTTTATCTTCTATTATTTCCTTCCTTCTACAGTATTTCGTTGTTATTTTGTTGTCTGTTAGAATAACCTCTTAAGTTAGATTCTTATTTATTTATTTTTAGACACAGAGTCTCATTACATTATCCAGATTGAATTCGAACTCCTGGGCTCAAACCATTCTCCCACTTCAGACTCCTGAGTAGCTGAGACTACAAACACCTGGCTTTATCTTATTAATTTTTACTTTTTACACAAGAATTAGCTCTAAATGGATCAAAGACCTAA
>CAUYQG010025636.1:0-12363 GCA_963574415.1 Tarsius wallacei
TCTCTGAACTAATAAAAAAAAATTTTTTTTTTTTTTGAGTTGGAGTCTTACTCTGTCGCCTAGACTGGAGTGCAGTGGCCGCTCCCGGCCATCGCAGCCTTGACCTGCTGGGCTCCGGCGATCCTTCCGCCTCAGCCTTCCAAGTAGCTGGAACTACAGGCGCACACTACCACGCCCGGCTAATTTTTTGATTTATTGTAGAGATGAGGTCTCACCAAGTTGCCCAGGAGGGTCTCGAACCCGCGGGCTCAGGCAATTCACTCACCTCAGCCTCCCAAGGCGCGGGATTACAGGCTGAGCCACCGAGCCCGGCTGCTAATAAAAATTTAAAAGATAGTAGAAATAAGTAATCTTCACATTCATTTATGTTTTAGATAGTTTATTATTAAATATTAACATAAAACATAAACTTCCTTAGTCTTACATATTAATTTGCACAGATTTCCAGGTGAAATTGTTGAAACAATAAAGTTAACATCCAGGGATCTATGTTAAACAATCCACCACAGGAGTGATTCTGATAACAGTGGCTTAAAACTAGCTTTTTGAAAAACAATCATCTCTTTTGATTTAAGCCAAAACTTTTTTTTGAGTTGGAGTCTCACTTCTTTCCCCAGGCTGGAGTGCAGCAGAACGCACGCTCACGGCCACCCCAGGGTCAACCTTCTAGGCTCCAGTGATCCTTCTGCCTCAGCCTTCCGAGTAGCCGGAACTACAGATGGGCGCTACTTTTTTTTTTTTTTTTTAAAGAGATGAGGTCTCCTTAGTTATCCAGGCTGGACTCCAACTCCTAGGCTCAAGCAATCCACCTGCCCCAGCCTCCCCCCAGCATTGGGATTTCAGGTGTGAGCCACTGCCCAGCCCCTACTTTCCTGAATCCATTTTTTAATGGGGAATGGATTCAGTCACTGACAATTAGATACTCCAACTAAGGCTGGTATCAGGCAAAATTCTAAGGCAGATGACATTTGTTGGGGGTGGGGCGGGGCAGGGAACGGAACACGACGGCCCAAAATTGTTCCTCCAGATCAAATGGTCAACCAAAGTTTTTATCTGGAAGTTTTGAGAAGGTTACGTCACGAGTTGTGGAAGAAACATCCTGAGTTGTGGCAGACAAGGACTGATTGTCGCACCATGACAACATACCTGGTCAAAATGCACTGAGTGTTTAGCAGTTTTTGACCAAAAATGGCATGACCCCAGTGCTACCCTCTCTATTCACACAATCTCACCCTGAGTGACTTTTTTTGTTTCCCTGGATGAAAAAAGGTCCTCAAAAAGAAACGTTTTGCTGATGTGAAAGACGTGAAAACAAAAAACGGCAAAAACACTAAAAGGCATCAAGATTGACAAATCCAAAAACTGTTTTGAGCAGTGGAAAAAGCATATCAACAGGTGTATTGTATCAAACAGAGTACTTTAAGAGTACTTTAAAGGTGACTGATGTTTAGTCATGTAAGAATAAATACACAATTTTTTATAAATAAAATCTGGGTTTTTGGGGTCCCCCCTCATATCTTGAGATTCTTTTAAGTATCTACTGTCCTCATTTTTACTTCTCTTTGCCCCAAAAAACTATTTAGAACAGGATCTGACACTCATACATTCTAAAAAGTTAATCAGTTGCTTCCTCTACAAAAACCTGTATGTAAAAATGAAAAACTCCGAGTGTGGATTGTTGTAACTAAGCTGACAGGAGCAGGTGCAGAGGTAATAGCAAGAGTCAGGCTAACCTCTGTCATGCTGGCCCCCTTGACCAATCTGACAAGCAGTTTCTGACCCACAGAAATAGTAATGAATAATAAAAGTGTATTAATTGATTTGCCATTTCTAGTTTCTAGGAAAAAAGTAATCTTACAGTTTATGGATAGTCTGGCTAATTTTATGTGTTTAAAATAAAGACCAAGGAACAGCTGTAGCTAAAAACTTATCAAAATGAACTTAAGCAGTATGAAGACAAATTTAAGTCTTTTGGCCTTTAGTGTGATGCTAAAAGAACAAAAAATTTTAAAAACAAACAAATACAGAGATATGGTCATGCTTGACATTTCTGATATTTAATTAAATATAAATTACTGGTGTTGACTAATTAAAGGCGTGTCTGAAAAGATTACTGTCAGGATAGTATATTGCAGGTATGATTAGGTACAGCAATACTGGGAATGGGAGGTTTCTGATGTAATTTTATATACAGTGAACTAATACAATACTCTCAGCAAGCTAGAAATAGAGATGTAATTTCCTCTACTTGATAAAGAACATCTACCAAAAATCTTACAGATAATGTCACACTTAGGTGAGAAGCTAGAGCTTTCCTGCTAAGATCAGGATCAAGGCAAGATATCCCCTCTTATAATATCATACCTTTTTTCAATATCATACTGGAAGTCCTAGTTAATACAATAAGAAAAGGAAAAACAATTATACAGATTGGGAAGGAAGAAATAAAACTGTCTTTGTTTGCAAATGACAGCTGTAGAAAATCTGAAAGAAAACTGACAGAAAAAATAATCTGGAATAAATGATTATAGCAAGGTTGATTTACAAAAAAAATTGCTTTCTAATATACTGGCAACGAACAATTGGAGCTTGCAGTTAAAAACATCATACTGGCCAGGCACGGTGGTTCAAGCCTGTAATCCCAGCAATTTGGGAACCTGAGGTGACAGGACTGTCTGAACTCAGGGGTTTGAAACCAGCCTGGGCAACTTGGTAAGACCTCACCTCTACAATAAATCAAAAAATAAGCCAGGCATGGTAGCCCGTGCTTGTAGTTCCAGCAACTTGGAAGGCTGAGGGTGAAGGATCTCCTGAGCCCAGCAGGTCGAGGCTGCAGTGGCTATTGAGTGTGCCACTGCACTCCAGCCTGGGCAACAGAGTGAGACTCCAACTCAAAAAACAAACAAACAAAAAATAATACTATTTACAATATTACCCCCTCAAAGAAGAAGAAGAAGAAATATTTAGGCACAAATCTAACAAAAGAAATACAAGATGTATATGAGGAAAATTACAGAACTCTGATCAAAGGATTCAAATGATAATTAAGTAAATAGAAAAGTAGTCCTTGTTTGTGAATAGTGAGATTCAATATTGTTAAGATCTGAAGTCTTCCCAACTTGATCTATAAATTCAATACTATCCCAACCAAAATCCCAGCAATTTTTTGGTGAATATTACAAGCTGATTCTAAAGTTCATATAGAGAAGCAGAAGAGACCTAGATCAATGGAACAAAATAGGATACCTCAAAATAGAGCCAAAGAGCTAGAACCATCTGATTTGACAAAGGAACAAAAGGCAATTCAATGGAGAAAGGATAGTCTTTTAAACAACTGGTGCGGAACAACAGGACATCCATATGCCAAAAAAATTACACAGACCTTATACCCTTCACAAAAACTAACTCAAATTGGATCACAGACCTAAACATAAAACTAATAATTATAAACTCCTAGGAGAAAACACAGGAGTAAATCTAGATGACTTTGGGTTTGGCAATGACTTCTGAGATACAACATCAAAGGTATAATCCATGAAAGAAAGTATTGGCAAGATGGACTTTGTTAGAAGTAAAGAACTTCTGTTCTGCAAAAGACACTGCCAAAATAATTAGAAAACAAGTCACAGACTGGGAGAAAATATTTGCAAAAGACTATTCTAATAAAAAGGACTGTAATCCAAAATAGACAAAGAACTCCTAAAACTCAACAATGATAAAATAACCAGCCTAGGTTGGGCACAGTGGCTCATGCCTGTAATTGAGAGGACAAAGCAGAAGGATTACTTGAGCCTAGGAGTTCAAGATCAGCCTGTGCAATATAGCAAGACCTGGTCTTTATTAAAAAAAAGAAGAAGAAAAAGAAAAGTTAGCCAGGTGTGGTGGCACGTGCCTATAATCCCAGCTACTTGGGGCTGAAGCGAAAAGATCATCTGAGCCCAGGAGGTTGAGGTGATCCATAACTGTGCTATGGCAACAGAGTGAGACCCTGATTCCAAAAATTAAATAAATAGATAAGTAAGTAAATGAAACTAATTAAATAATAGGCGAAAGATCTGACCAGACACCTTATTAAAAATATACAGGTGGCAAATAAGCATATGAAAAGATGCTCAATATCATATGCCATTAAGGAATTGTAAATTAAAACAGTGAGGTTGGGCATGGTGGCTCATGCCTATAATCCCATGATCAAGCCATTGCACTCCAGCCTGGGTGGCAGAGACAGAATGAAACCCCCCAATTCAAACAAAAAACAGTGAAATCAGGGTACAGTGGCACACAGCCACCCCAGAGGTTGAGGCAGGAGGACTGCTTGGGCCCAGGAGTTTGAGGCAACAAGGCAAGACTCGTCTCTTAAAAAAAAAAAAGAGAGAGAAAGAGAGACAGATACACCTAACAGAATAGCTAAAATTCAAAAGTCTAATAACAGAAAAATGCTGAAGAGGATGTGGAACTACCTGAACTCCCATTCGTTGCTGGTGGGAATACAAAATGGTACAGTCACCTTGGAAGATAGTTTGTTTCTCACAAAAGTAACTTATGCACAAAAAGTCCTGCATCAATGTTCATGGCAGCTTTACTCATAATTGCAAATACTTGGAAACAATCAAGATGTCCTTCAAGAGGTGCATGGATAAACTGTGGGACATCCAGACAACAGAATACTATTTAGTGCTAACATGAAATGAGCTTTCAAGCCACACAGGCATGAAGGAACCTTAAATCCATACTTCTAAGTTAAGGAAGCCAATTAAATAGACAACATATTTTATGATTCCAACTATACATTCTAGAAAAGGGAAAACTATAGAGACTGTAAAAAGATTAGTGGTTGCCAAGGGTTTGGGGAGAGGGGGTGATGAATAGTGAAGCAAAGGAACTTTTAGGGCAGTGAAATTCTATGATACTATAATAGTAGATTCATGTCATTATACATTTGTCAAAAACCACCAGAACACAAAACACCAAGAAAGAACACTAACATACAACAGCCTTTGGGTAATTATGACGTGTCAACACTGCTTCACTGATTTTAACAAATGTAGCATTCTGGGGAGAGATATTGGAGTCGGGGAGGCTATGCACGTGTGGGACGGCATATAGGTGGTGCGATGATGGTGGAGGCTGTGCATGTGTGGGATGAGGTGCTGATGATGGGGAGGCTGTGTCTGTGTGATGAGGGCACAGCAACTTTGTATTCTCCACCCAATTTTGCATAAAAACTGCTCATTATATATACAAAATAAAGTGCACTAATGTTAACATCTAGTTGTAAGACTTTTATCATTCTCTAAGATTTATCCACTTTGAAACACATAAAAAGCCAAGTTTTGGCAACCCTCTCGGGTCCCCTTCCACTGTGGGAACTTTTCTGTCCTCTCAATAAATCCTGCTTTAAAAAAAAAAAGTGAAGTTTTGTTCCAAGTCTCCAAGAGTCGAAACTTACTAGCTGTACTGTGTGATGGGCTCTATATTCATCTTCACTCCGAGTGCGCTGCTGGAATTTTTCATTGTGTTTTGCAATGCATATTTCCTATAAATACATAAAACAAGTTTTAATACAAGTAAAACTTGAAAGATGCTGAATACTATACCAAGGTTTACTTGATAAACTTTGATCTTAATATGTACCACCTACATGGCTAAGTACCATGTTAACTACCTCTTGTTTCTTATCTGAATTATTGAAGCTAATATAAGCCAAATAATCGAGAACTTAGAAAAGACTCTTTACTAAACTGTTAACTTCTCTAGGCCTCTTGATTACTCTTTTTTCAGAGGGGAAGACATGGGCAAGATGATAGGAAAGGGACATCCTTAGATAATCTAAAAGGTCTCTTTTAGGGCTGAAGTCTGTGGTCAGAAGATTCTAAGTTTCACTATACTTTAAAAATTTTTTTTAAATTAATAAACAGAGGCTCGCTATGTTGCTAAAGCTGGTCTGGAACTCTTGGGCTTCAAGCAACCCTCCCACCACAGTCTCCTAAATTGCTGGGATTACAGGTGTGAGTGACCACATTCTGCTTCATTATATTCTTTAAGCATGTTTGGGCAAAAAAGAATATATAACCGTTGGCTTAAAATCTGTACTCTTAAGCTCTCTGTCAAGTCATAAAGACCATGATCTTGCCCAGACTTGCTTAAACAAAATCTGAGTGTTCTAGTCACAGACATCAGAGTCATGAGAGACTTTATTTTTATTTTTTTATTTTTTTGAGTTGGAGTCTCACTGTCACCCAGACTGGAGTGCAGTGGCCGCTCCCGGCCACTGCAGCCTCGACCTGGTGGGCTCCAGCGATCCTTCCCGCCTCAGCCTTCCAAGGAGCTGGAACTACAGGCATGAGCTACCATGCCCGGCTAATTTTTGATTTATTGTAGAGATGAGGTCTCACCAAGTTGCCCAGGTGGGTCTCGAACCTGCGGGCTCAGGCAATCCACTTGCCCTGGTCTCCCAAAGTGTTGGGATTACAGGCTTGAGCCACCGAGCCTGGCCGCCATGAGAGACTTTAAAGACAAGAAAGTCAAAATTAAAAAAAATTATTTAAAGGCTAGGTATGGTGGCTCATGCCTGTAATCCCAGCACTTTGGGATGCCAATGTGAGAGGACTGATTGAGCCAAGGAGTTCAAGACCAGCCTGGGCAACATAGCAAAACCTCATCTTTATGAAATAAAATAAAAAAGTAAAATAAATAAAATAAAAAATAGCCGGGTGCGGTGGTGTATGCCTATAGTCCCAGCTACTCCAGAGGTTGAGGCAAGAGGATGGTTCAGGAGTTCAGGGCTGCGGTGAGCTGTGATTATGTTGCTGCACTGCAGGCTGGGCAACAGAGAGATATTCTAAAGAAAATTACTTGGCTGGGCATGGTGGCTCATGCCTGTAATCCCAGCACTTCGAGAGGTGGAGTTGAGAGAATTGCCTGAGCTCAGGGGTTCAAGACCAGCCTGAGCAATATGGTGAGACCTCATCTCTACAATAAATCAAAAAATTAGCTGGGTGTGGTGGCACATGCCTATAGTTCCAGCTACTTGGAAGGCTGAGGTGGAAGATCGCCTGAGTCCAACAGGTTGAGGGTGCAGTGGCAGTGAGTGTGCCACTGCTCTCCAGGCTGAGTGACAAAGTGTGACTCCAACTCCAAAAAAAAAGAAAGAAAATTACTTAAAAATGATTTTTAAAAGTATGTATTTTCCAATCACAATATAAAATAGAAGATTTTTATAATAATTAGGAGATATGTGCTTCTTTATAAAATAATGCACTATAATCTGATTGGCAACTTTTTAGCAGCAGCAAGTTAAACCTTCACTTACCCTGTGTCCTTCCTAATGTAAATTATTTGGAGAAGTTCTCAAAATAAAATGATTAACATTAGTTTCCAGCATTCTATTCTAGCTATGCTAAAAGGATCACTCTTTCAACTGGAGAAAGTCAAACTATAAAGGTAAATAAGCTGTATTTTAAAGCAAAATGTTTACTTTACTCACTCTGAGTGAAGAATCTGTCCAGTGTAATTGTGAAAACAAAAGCAGTTTCATGATAGAGTAACTCAGGCTTCTGAGTCAGAGACCTAGGATGGAATCCTTCCCCTACTCCACATTAGCTGCTTTTTCTTGAATAATTTATTTCACTAATAGGAGCATTGGTTCTCTTGGTTATAAATGAGGGTACAGGCCCACAATCCCTTATCCAGAATATGGATCAGGTATGTTTTATTTTAGAGACAGGGTCTCACTCTGTTGCCCAGGCTGGAGTGCAGTGGCACACTCACGGCTATATATGTCATCTCTTTCAAGAACATTTTCCTCATTCCCTTCTCTTGCTCTGTTGTTGCCAACAGAATACTCATCTGTTCACAGGATTTGCTTTCTCTATAAGATTAGGAAGAGCAGGGTCCCTTGCTCCTCTTTGTATCTCAAGCCTAGCAGTTTACCGAGCACATTGTTGAACTGAAATGAATTAGACACTGAACTAAGTCTGAATTATACAGCATTTTCAAAAACTGTCAGGCTCAGTTTGAAATGTAATAAAAGTTAAAATAAACAAATAAATAACAATCTATAAAATTCCTTTAAGACCAAAGTCAGAGGGCTTCCTTAAATGAAAAAAAGAGCCAGGAATTGCAGCACTACACGAGATCTTGTCATCATTCCCTTTAGTGGAGTCACCTTTATGTTGCTGGAAGTAGAGCACATCACCACTGGCTGTTCCAATGTGTTAAAGAGGACAATTCTCAGAGAACTAGGTATGTTTAATATAATGGTCTGAGCACTGGCAAGGTAACTCTTACTTAGTTTTAAAACATATACAAGTTTTAAAGACAAAACCGATAAGAATTAGCAGACATACATCAAAGACGAAGACAATGAACAAAAGCAAGATTTTAATACCTTTTTATTTCTGAGGTAGGATTTCTTGGCTGAAACCCGTCCACGTCTTGCTTCCAGCTGGCGTGCTTTCTGCTGAAGTTTCTGTAGCTCTTCCCTCTGTAAGTATACAGATGCTGCCATCTCTTCCTTCTCCAGCATGGCCTCCATGCTTTCGTAAGTGTCATAGTACACCACTTCATCTCTCTTCTCTGAACAGAACAGCAATGAGGGGCAGTGGTTAAGAGCATGGGATGTGGAGCCAGACACAACAGGGTTCTGATCTACTTACTGGCTCTGTAAATTTCAGACAAAGCCCTCACCTCTTGAGTTTCTTTGTAAACTGGTGGTTATTAGAAAATACAGCTTAAAGAGTACATGTATGCAAAGTGCTTAGCAGTGTCTGGCACACAAGTGCCCAATTAATGCTAAACATCCTGCCTCCACTCCATCCCCATAAAAAAATTTAATGTCTTAACAGAAGAAACACAACTGGTGTTCATATGCATTTTTCTCATATATTCAGTATTTTGTGGACTTATATGGTTAAATGTACACCATACCCGATATCAATCTTTTGATGCTTTCTAGTTGTGCCGTCAATAGTAACTCTTCACACTTCAAGATTTCAAACTGTACTTCATACAACTGAAGTTGCAGATCATAATAATCAGCTTCTAACTGATCTAATCGGGCTATCGCTTCTGTACCACCCTGCAAACTCTGCATCTGCATTAAAAACAAAAATATTTCTAGTTAGTGGGGACAGGAAACAAACTAAAGTTATGGTTGGAAATTATTACTAATCAGATAGGGTAAATCCAAGAAGCAACTGCTTCCAGAAAGAAACCCGTAAACAAGAAACCTAGACTTTAAAAAATCTATATATAAAAAAACAGTAATAACCAAGTGATATTATATGGTTATCAAAGTAAGTAGGTAAACATGGTAAAAATAAGATTTTTAATGTTTATGTTATACTCATTTATATTTATTTCATTCTCTAAAGTCAATGCTAAGTTACACAGTTACTCTCTTCATATGAGATACATGAAAATGACTGGGACACTCAGATATTTACAACAGAGTGGTAAAAACCAACTGATTCCACACATCAGGGCTTTGCTTTGTTCCATGGTCATAGCCTAGCTAGCTTCTGGGATCTGTTGGCTGGAGAGTGAGTAGGTGTGTGTGAGCGGAACAGCAAAACAGAATTGTTTTAGAGGGAAATCCTTGCAATCTATGGGAAATGATCACCATTATCCTAGGTAAATGCAGTCTGGATTCTAAACTGAACCCAAAGGATTCAGAAATTGCTGGACATGGCTCACAAAATGGTGGATGGCCTTACATGAGGTTTGTTTGGTTGGCCAGTTTTTGGTCCTGAAGACAGAGGGAACATTTTTTGTCAGGAATCTGAAGGAAACCATTAGAGTAGAACATGAGTTTCTGATACTGGTTCCTAAACTACTATTTCCATGGATTCCTATTTGGTTCTTTGGAGAAAGGCAGCTGCAAGAAGCAAAGAAACAGCTTCTGAGGAGTCAGTGAAATGTGCTGGGACATCTGGCAGTCCTCGGGCAGTCCACAGAGGCAAAGACGGTGAATTCTTATTGCTCTGAATGATCCCTTCTGTCTGGTGAAATTGATGACACATGTTAGCATAAAGAGTATTTTTGGTTTTGCTTTTGAGTTGGGGTCTCACTGTCACAGAAGATGCAATATAGCGGTCTGATCACAGCTTACCACAGCCTAGACCTCCTGGGTTTAGGTATTCCTCCTACCTCAGCCTTCCAGTAGCATACTACCAAGTCTGGCTAATTTTTTTTGACAAGGTCTTGCTATGTTGCCTAGGCTGCTCTTGAACTCCTGGGTTCAAGCAATCCTCCCATCTTGGTCTCCCAAAGTGTTGGGATTATAGGCATGAGCTACTGTGCCTGACCTAGAATATGTTTTATTCAAGATTCCGGCTTTTGCTTTACAGTGCAAAAGATACACAGTTTTATCCAATGACTAGAGTATGTTTTTCTTAATGCATACTATCCCTTTAATAAGAATTTTGCAGCTGGGCATGGTAGCGCACGCCTGTAGTTCCAGCTACTTGGAAGGCTGAGGTGGAAGGGTCACCGGAGCCCGGCAGGCCGAGGCTGCGGTGGCCGGGAGTGTGCCAGTCTGGGTGGCCAGACAGAGTGAGACTCCAACTAAAAAAAAAAAATTTTTTTTGAACTGAAAAGCAGTATTTAGGCTCTGGTATAAATGTATGATATCTATATACTTTTAAAAAATGAGATGAATTAAATAAAGTGACAGTTAATATAGTTTATAAATTAATATAATTATCTAAGTTGTAAGCCTGTGAGTGCTCTTGCTGCACTAAGAAATATTTTATGAGTGACAAACAATACATATAACAACACCAGGCTGGGCATGGTGGCTCACGCTTATAATTCCAGCACTTTGGGACATGGAGGCTAGAGGACTGCCTAAGCTCAGGGCAACTTAGCGAGACCTCGCCTCTTACAATAAATAAAAAAGTTAGCCAGATGTGGTGGCACGTGCCTGTGGTTCCAGCTACTTAGAAGGCTGAGGTGGAAGGATCACCTGAGCCTAGCAGGTCGTGGCTGTGAGGGTGCCACTGTACTCCAGCCTGGGTGACACAGTGAGCCTCTGACACAAAAAACAAACACACAAATAAAAAAAACAAAACACCATCATCACCAAAATGGGTTTAATTAAAGTGGCTAGGGAGGGGAATGCTGACAATATGAAATCCTGCTGTTTGTCCCAAGTCCTAAAATCAGAACCTAGGAATGTCTGCCCACAGATTCTCAGACTCACTTTAAATTATAAACATCCCTTTTCATCCTGTCCTGGGGATCTTGCCCAGTTCTGGAGAACACAGCCCCGATATGTGGCTTCTGTTACCTGCATCTACACTGTTGCCACAGGATACAAATAGGTTAAAATACCTAATGTTAGACAGTTTTCTTCAAATGGGAATCTGCCACGTTAAAACCTTCGTGTAAACCAATTTAAAAACCTTAATCAAACATCACCTTCTAATGACATACTTTTCAGGCCCAGGCTGTTATTTCCACTGTCACTATTCTGGTTCCCTCCAGCTATGCAGTCATTTACCTGCTATGTTCATGATGTGCTAAGTTCTTCCTAGCAGTCTCCAAGTTTGTCCCCCTAACCAATCCTTTAGCTAAGGAAGAAGGCTAAAAGTCAGCCCCCTGGTGACATGCCTTTACATGGTGAGCCACCTGAACTCCAAGTAGAACAGTATTCTGACCTGCCAGGGCCAATGTACCTTAACAACACTTGAGAAGCACAGTGCTACCAAGATACAGTCAATATCAAATACCAAACTGAGAAAGGAAGTGGGTATACTCTTACAAGCAGTGACCTCACCCCCAGTTTTCAGTGAGTTCTATCTAGAGCAAGAGTCCAGAGGTGGATTTGCCAAGGGCTAGATTCCAAATAAGAACAAAACCTCATCAGAAAGATGGGCAGAGAAGGAGTCTGTTAAATCTCCACCCCTGAAAGAGCAAACAAAAGAACAGTGGTGGGCTTTGGGAAAAGCTAAAGGGGTGTACGAGCAGATAGGGCTTTTATGGGACAAGCAAAGGAGACTCTTTAACATGAGTAAAAGAAATCCATGAGGAAAAAACAGCACCCTGAAGTCTATCTGAACTTCAAAATGGAGGCAAATTCCTTAGTATAATTCATGAAGAGTTATAGAGTGGGCACCCTGCTTCTTTTTTTTTTTTTGAGTTGGAGTCTCACTCTGTCGTCCAGACTGGAGTGCAGTGGCCGCTCCAGGCCACCGCAGCCTCTACCTGCTGGGCTCTGGGGATCCTTCCGCCTCAGCCTTCCAAGTAGCTGGAACTACAGGCATGCGCTACCACGCCCGGCTAATTTTTTGATTTATTGAAGAGATGAGGTCTTGCCAAGTTGCCCAGGTGGGTCTCGAACCCGCGGGCTCAGGCAATCTA
>CAUYQG010025638.1:0-10292 GCA_963574415.1 Tarsius wallacei
TAGAGTCCATAATACTGAGTGACCTCTCACAAAAACAAAAAACTAAGTATCACATGTTCTCACTCATATAGTAGACCTTGATCATCCAACGTATTACCACAAGAAAATGTCTGACTGTGGTGGGAAACTGGGGTGGGGGGGAGGGTGAGGGGGATGGGATTAATGGTGGTGGGCATCTATCTGAGGATGGGGAGACACCTCTTATCAACAAGGGTACCTGAACGAAATATTTTTGTATGCCTAACCCCTAACTGTACCCCACAATAACATAATAAAAAAAATAAAAATAAAAAAAAATAAACATTCTTATGTGCCTAACCCTGAAGTGTATCCCACATCTTTAAAATAAAAAGAATAAACATTAAGTGGGTTTTTATTTGAATTACATTTTACCTGTAAGTTTTAAAATCATGTATACTTTTATAGCATTGTCTTCAAATCTAGTAACACAGTAATGCATCCACATATGCTGTGGTTTAAATGCATCCTTTCCAGAACTCAGGTGTTGCCAAGCAATAGGATTAAGAAATGGAGCCTTAAAAGGGTAATTAAGTTATGAAGGGTGCCCCCCTGGATATTGGGATTAAGAATATTTTTTAAAGGGCTTCATGCAGCATCAGCAAGTTGTCTCTTCAACCCTTCTGCCACATTCCTCCCCTCTGGAAAATGCAGCAAGAAGGCCTTCATCAGTCACTAACTCCACTAGCACCTTGAACATAACTGTGAGAAATAAATGGCTATTCTTTATAAATTACTCAGTCTCAGGTATTTTGTCATAGTGACACAAAACAAAGACAAAAATATTAAAGCCATCTTTCATAGCACAAACGTTTATAATTGTCTTTAGTTTTCACAAATGTTTTGGCTGATTCATAGGTCTTGCAAATCAATTTCTACCAGTTGTTTTCTATCTAGCATGATTATGAACTGGGGTTTATTTAACTTTCATTAAGACGCTTTGCTAACTCTTACTGTAAATTTCTGCATGGATTCTCTTGAGGATTGAGATATCCAGTTCCATTGTTTCCAAACAATGATCTGTACCTTTTTAGGGTTAATGTAATGTAGTTTTTTAAAAAGTGCTTTTAAAATTGAATAAGGCTCTTCCCTTTATTACTCTTCTTTTTCAAATACATTTTTGCTTTTAAAAAGAAGAATTTGTTTGATTATTTTATCTGAGCATAAAAGTATTAAAAATAAACATTAGAATAATATTATTATTTGTATAATACTATTTCAACCATGTAAAATTTACAACTACACATGGACAGAAGAACTGCTAAAAACAAATATGCTAAATTATTAATAACAATTACCTCTAAGCAATTTATTTCTTTGCTTTATCATACTTTACGTTCAAAGTACTCTTTTTAATTACTCAAAAATAAAATAACTATAATAACTATAAGACAAGCATGGTGGTTCATATCTGTAATCCCAGCATTTTGGGAAGTTGAAGTGGCAGGACTGCTTGAGCCCAGTAGTTTGGGAGACTGAAGAGGAAGAATTGCTTGAGCCCAGGAGTCCAAGGGTGTGGCGAGCTATAATCATGCCACTGCACTCCAGTCTGGGAAACTAGAATGAGACTCTACCTCAAATAGATGATAGATCGATAGATAGATAGATAGATAGATAGATAGATAGATAGATAGATAGACAGATAGATAGATAAAATGTAACATAATATAAATAAAATAACCATGGAAAACCACACCAAAAATTACATAGCACAACTGTTATAGTTACCATAATTCTGTATGCTGACAGAAATATTTGGCAGAGAGTAAAGGGAAAATGTCAAAGTGGCATCTCTTTGACTGAATATAATTCTATTAAAGAGATACCATTTAAAATTACCTTTTTCTGAGCCAGAATGAGATCTTGGTCCACCTTTGACATTAAAATTGAGCCTCCATCATGTTCCATCCAGTAAAATTTTAAGTCCTTTAAATTTACCTTTGCATCCAGTTTTAATCTGTGAAGCATTAACAAGAAATTGATGTCAGGAAGTTATTTATATTTGCTTGCTAGTTCAATCAAAATATTTGAGTTTCAGCTTTAATAAAGGTTTTTTGCTTTGTTTTGTATTGTTTGTCCCCTAGCACTGTGTGTTAGAAACAGTGCTAATGCCTTTAGAAATTACATTTGCATTCAAGAATATTACTAGAGCCACAGAGGAAAGAACAACTTGAAATGGGTCAAGATTGGAGGTGGAATAATAAGTAATAAGTCTGTGGTAGTAGTCCAGGTGAGAAATGGTTGTAGACTGAAAGAAAATTGTGATCATGGTGTTGGAGAGAAATGTAAATATGTAAGAAATAATTAGAAGGTAGTTCTAATAGGACTTAGTATTGCACAGAGGTTAGAAGTGAGAGAGATGGAAAAATCAAGCTTTAACAACTGAGTTGACTGTAGCCCAGTTACTGAAAGGGGGCAAGAATAGAGGTAGTGAATTAGGTTTGTGTGACATGGAAGAAAAATAAGATCTGTATCAAACATACGGATTTTCAGATGTCTAAGATGACCAGTATGTCAGTGAATACACCGTCCTGCAGTTTAGGTTAGAAGAGTGAGCTGGAGAAAAAGATTTGGACATCAGTTGGAGTGGGAAATGTAGATAAAGTCATTCTGAGAGAATGAGCACAAAAAGAAGGGGAAAGTAAATCAAGTCTCTCTAAAGTACCAATACATAAGGAACGGACAGAAGAAGAGGCAGCAAGGAAGACGAAAAAAGAAAGGAACTATATTTTTTAAATGCGAATCTAAAAAGCCAAAGGCAGAGATTCTTTCAATAAAGAAAGAGTAGTCATTGTAGTCACCTATTATAATAAGGTCATGAATGATGAGTATTGAAAAGTAGTCATTATTCTTAGCAAAAACAAATAACCAAAGACCTTGACAAGAACTACTTCAGTGCGAAAAACAGTCTACAGTGGTTTGATGTTTAGCAGGACAATGTGAGAATTTAGACTCAATTAGTATAAATAATTTCTACAAAAATTTGGCAATGAAGGCAAAAAGGAGCATAGAGTAGTAGGTTAAGGGGATGTAAGGCTGAGAAACAGTTTTATCTCTTTTAAGAGTAAGAGATACTTAGGCATGTTTAATAATAAATATGAGAGAGAGAGAGAGAGAGAGAGAGAGAGGTTGAAGTTATAGTAAGGTAAGACAGGTAATAAAGAAATTTCTAAAAGAGTAGGAGAATATAAGATTCAAAGTATAGGTGAAAATATTCATATGCAAAGCAAAAGAAAAGATATTTTCTTCAGTTTAAGGGAAGAAAATAAAAGAATGAATGGGTAGAAATCTAGGAAGTTTGATGATAAGAAATTGAAGTACGTTCCAGACGTATTTCATTTTTTTGGTGAGATGAGATGTGGGATTATTTACTTGAGTATAAAGGAAAAGAAGAGATCAAATGTTTGCTGGAAATTAAAATAGATTGAAATTACTGCTATAGGAAATGTGATAAACAGCTGTCTATGGAAACAGATTTCCAGGCATCACTTATGGTCCAGGTGAGATTGGAAAATATGTATATGGTGACAAATGGCAGAAAAACCAGAATGGTTCAATTTAAAGTGAGATCCGTCTTTATACTCAAATTGACAAATAAACAACAAAAAGATAAACTATTTCCATCTCAAAATAAAGCCTCCTTTGCTTGTATTTTCTTAGTAAAATATTTTTACATAGCATCTTCCCAATTTGTGAAGCATGATATCTATTTATGTAAAAGCTCAATCATTAAAAACTCTAATAATTCTTTGTTTGAGGACTGAAAGTTTACCTCTAGGACACTAAGAAACCAAGAGATAATGGTTGTCAGGACAAGAGGCAGAGTAAATAAAGGAGAGAGAGGAACATACTTTTTGATCCCAGATCCTGCCATGACCTTCAGCATAGGGGTCAGATCTTCAGCATAGCGGCACATTGGACCAGTGCACTGAAACAGCTCCTGGGCTCCCCCAGCCATGGGAAACTGACCCTTGTTGGGAACTACACCTGAAAAGTCAGACAGGTTAGCTGCCCAAAATAAGACATAATCTTTCCATGTTGTACTTCATCATGGTGTTTAATCTATTTTACATGTCTTTCTCCTGTTTAAAAATTTTTAGAGTCTTCTTATTTCTTACTGTAGTTTTCACAATTTTGCTTGCTCTTCTAAAAGTAGTATATCTTTTTCCTAATAAAGTCTAACGAAGAACTCTAAAATAAAACAGGCAAAAATAGAGGTGTTCTGATGAAAACAGAGACTATTCTCTCTTTCTGGAAATGGGTGCAGAGTGTTGATGGGTGCAGGGCTAGATAGAACACAAATAGAAATTTTCTGGCCTTGAGCACAGAGTCTAAAATTCCTTTAGGTTGTATACATAACTCTACAAACTGGCTCCTAAACAGAACCCATAAAAAGTGTTTGCAATTTTGCACAAATACTCAGCCATTTTAATGTCTCTTCATGGCTTTCTGTATGCAATGTCCTTTGTCTATAATCTATTTTTACAAGATAATATGGCAGACAGATAATTACTCATATTCCAAGATTTAGATAAAGTGAAACTATTAAGCCTTTTTTGACCAAACACAATTTCTAAGAAAAACCCACCAGTCCCTCCTCTGAACTCTACAGTACTAAGTCCAACAATCTATTTTAGCTTCAGTAGCAGATAATGCATTATGTTTGTTTACATGGATGTCTCCCCATATACTAAAGAAAATCAACATACTTAAAATATGATTTGTGAAGATTAATATAATTGATAAGCATGTAACAAGACATCAAGAATAAGAAAGAAGAATCACAAATGACCAGACTCAGGAAAGAAAAAGGAATACTATGACAGATCTTACAGATATAGTACAGACCCATAGCTATTTAAAAGCCATAGTAGATATAGACACAAAAATAGACAATAAGCTAATGGAAGAAAATAAACTCCAGAGCCAGTTGCACACATGTTACTGTCACTTGATTTACAATAAGGATGGTACTGCAATTCAGTGAAAATAATATAATATTTACAATATAAAGGGTTGAAAGAATTGAATTTCCATATAGAAAAACAGTACCTTTCAAACTTAACTCCCACTATACACAAAAGTCGGTTTTTAATATATTGTAAACCTAAATATTAAGGCAAATCAATAAGGCTTCTGAAAAAATAAAAGAAAAAGAATATCTAGAGTCAGGCATGGTGTTCATGCCTGTAATTCCAGCACTTTGAGGCCAAAGCTGGAGAATTACTTGAGTTCAGGAGATAGAGACCAGCCTGGGTAACATAGTGTAATCCTGTCTCTTTAAAAAATTTAAAATTTGTCAGGTGCAGGCTTATAGTCCTAGCTACTTAGGAGGCTGAGAAGAGCGGATCACTTGAGCCTAGGAGTTTGAGGTTGCAGTGAGCTGTGATCATGCCACTGTACTATAGTCTGGAAAATAAAGTGAGACCCTGACTCAAAAAAAAAGAAGAATATTTTCATGGTTTTGGATGGGCAAAGATTTCTTAAACAGGACACATAAAATATTAATAAACCAATAAGAAATTAACTACCTAATAAAAAGTGATCAAAAGATGCTATCAAGGTTTTCACCAAACAGAAATCCAAATGGCCAATAGATAAAAGAAAATATAATCAATGTCATTGGTAATTAAGTTAAATTAAAATTAAAATCAAAATGAGATACAACTGTACAACACCAGACAAGCAAAACATTATTGTCTAAAAATAATAAATGTTACTTAGAAAGTGAAGCACACTTTGGGGGGCAGAGGTGAGAGGATTGCCTGAGTCTGTGGGTCTGAGACCAGTCTGAGCAACATGGTGAGGTCTCGCCTCTATCATAAATTAAAAAAAATTACAAAGTCCATATGTCTGTCCTTCTTTATGGCTGCATGATATTCCATCGTGTATATGTACCACATTTTTTTTCATCCAGTCCAGCTTCAAAAGGCAACATGGTTGGTTCCATGTTTTTGCTACTGTAAATAGACAGAACAGAGTATCACATGTTCTCACTCATAAGTGGACCTTGAACAGTTATAATGCCGTAAGAAAGTGCTTGGCAGTAGTGGGAAACTGTCAGGGGTGGGGGTATGGGATTGGAAGTTGAGGAAAACTGCTGGGGAAGGAGGGGCATACCTCATCAATAAGGGAACCTGCATAATCAATGTTTGTATACCTAACCCTGAATTTTACCCCACATCTTTATAATAGAACAATAAAAAAAATTAGCTGGAGGTGGCAGTGCATGCCTGTAGTTCCAGATACTTGGAAGGCTGAAAAGTAGGGATTGCCAGAGTCAGCAGATCAACACTGGGGTGGCCATGAGCATGCCACTGCACTCCAGCCTGGGCGACGGAGTGAGACTCCAACTCAAAAAAGAAAGTGAAGCAATAGGAACTCTAGATAATATCACAAATGATTTGATAGAATCTAAGAAAGTTGAACAAATGTATACATTGTGACATAACAATTCCACATTTAAGAGCAATTATTTCCAATGCACACAAAGAAACAGGCGTAAGAATCCTCATGGAAACTTGGTTATAAGCACAATAATCCAAATGTCTATCAACAATAGATTAGATGAAAATGTTGTTATCAAAATGACAGAATAGAAGATTTCTACTGTACTCCTTCTGCACATGCACCAATTTTGACAACAACCTATGGGTGAGTGTATAGGAGCTCAGTAAAGTTCTAACACATCATTAAAGCAAAAAAAAAAATCTAAGAATAGATGCATTGAAGGAAGTAGGAAAAACAGTTACATTTTATTCATGCCAATCCTCCCTCAAAATGGCATATCTCAGTTTATAGAGAGACCCTCTTGGACTGCAAGTCTCCACGCTGAAAAGCAAGAGCATGATGATTATTTAGCTCCCCCATGAATATTAAATGCAGTTCAAGAACCCCACTTCTTTTTTGCCTCACCCAGATCATTGAACTGATCAGTACAGCTCAGTGGTTGAGAGAGGCTGAGAACAAGGAATAGAACTTGCAGACTCTACTAACCACTCTGTGGATTCCAACAAGGAATAGAACTTGCAGACTCTACTAACCATTCTGTGGATTCCATGAGGAAGCTTACCTACGACTGCTTGAGACAACTCACCTAAAGACCTCCCTCAACAGGGAATTGTAATATATCTTTAAGATCGTGAGCTCAATTCTTTTGAATAAATACTCAGAAGTAGAATTGCTTAATCTTATGGTAGTTGTAGGTTTTAAATTTTTGAGAAACCTGCATACTATTTTTCATGGTTGCTTCATAATTTTGCATTCTCAGCAACAACGTACAAGGGTTTCAATTTCTACACATACCTGCCAACACGTGTGTGTGTGTGTGTGTGTGTGTGTGTGTGTGTGTGTGTGTGTTTATCCTAACAGATTTGAGGGGAAATACCATTGTGATTGTCATTTGCATTTTTTTAGTGATTAGTGATGGAGAGCATCTTTTCATGTACTTGATGGCCATTTGTATGCCTTTTTTGCAAAAAAGATCTATTCAAATATTTTGCTCATTTTTAATCAGGTTGTTAAGTTTTTATTACCATTAAGTTGTAGAAGTTGAGTTATTGAGCTGAGTTATAGGTGATTACTGAGTCATGGAA
This sequence comes from Tarsius wallacei, assembly GCA_963574415.1. NCBI lineage: Eukaryota > Metazoa > Chordata > Mammalia > Primates > Tarsiidae > Tarsius > Tarsius wallacei. The sequence goes on from CAUYQG010025638.1 coordinate 7,614, forward strand.
GAAACTAACTCCTTATCTAATATATGGTTTGCAAATTTTTCCTCTTTTTTCAGTAGGTTACTTTTGGTATGCAGAAGCTTTTATTAATTTGATATAGTCTCATTTGCTTATTTTTGCTTTGACTGCCTATGCTTTTGGTGTCAAATTCCTAAAATTGTCACAATCAATGCCTTGAAGCTTAAGTTCAGATCTTGTGTTTATGTCATTAATGTATTTTGAGTTGATTTTTGTGTATGATGTAGGATAAGGGGCCAATTTCATTCTTTTACATGTAGATATTCAGCTTACCAGTTCCATTTATTGACAAGATTATCCTTTCCCCCAAAGTTTGTTCTTGGCTTTCTTGCTGAAATTCAGTTCACTGCATTTGCATACATTTATTTGGGGATCTCTATTTGTTCCACTGGACTAAATGTTTGGCTTTATGCTAGTACTATATTGTGTAAGTCACTGTAACATGGGAATATATTTTGAAAACAGAAAGTGTGATGTGTCTGTCTTTGTTCCTTTTTGGAATTTTCTTTTTGGCTATTCCGTGTCCTATAGTTTCATATGCATCTTATAATTGTTTGTTATTCTTGTTTTTTAAAAAAAGCCTTTGGGATTTTGATAGGGATTACATTGAATGTGTATATAACTTTGGGTAGTATAGAAACTTAGAAAATATTATGTTTCACAATCTGTGAGCATAAAATATGTTTTTCCATTTATTTTGTCTTCTTTAATTTTTTTCTGTTATTTATTTAATCAATGTTTTGTAGTTTTCAGTATATAAATCTTTCACCACCTTAGTTAAGTATACTCCTAAATAGTTTATTATTCTTGATACTATTATAAATAGGATTATTTTTCGAATTTTTCTTTTCAGATAGTTCATTGTTAATGTATAGACAAGCAAATAATTGCTATATATTGGTTTTGTATTCTAATAATTTGCTGAACTCATTTATTATAACAAATTTACTAGAGTCTCTAAGGACTTCTATATAAGATCATATCATCTGTTAGGGAAAATCTTACTTTTTCTTTTCTGATGTGGATGCCTTTTCATTCTATTGATAGCTTAATTTATCTGGCCAGGACTTCTAGCACTATGTTCAAGTGAATTGTCAAGCTTTTTCTGGGGCAGCATCCCCTCTTGGTTTGTGCAATCTCTTAATTTAAGAGATATGGAAATTTCTACTAAGGAGCTCCTCCCTGTGCTCATCTGTGATACTCTAACTACTCACATGTTATAACAAGTCATGACACTTGGGCTCCCTACAATGTCTGCCCATGTCTCTTGAAGGCCTTTGTTCTGAAGATAACCAGTTATCGTACTCCTGTCAGTGCTTAAGATTCACACAATGCAGAAACCAGTCACAGAGGCTGCACACATAAAAATTGAAATGTTGGAAGTATGTCCCACTTTTTTCCAACTTACTGAGAAGTTGAGAGTTGAAGTAACCCCGAATGGCACTGCACAGTGCCTGGAAAAAGTGCTTCTGGCTAGTTGGATGGCTTGACATTTTCTTCCTGGCTTAATTGAGGTTGGCTTCATGCTGGACTGAAGTACAAGAAGTACAAGCATATTCCTAGCCAGAGACATGAAAGACCTTTACAATGGAAACTACAAAACACTGCTCAAAGAAATCAAAGACGACACAAACAAGTGGAAAAATATCCCATGCTCATGGATTGGAAGAATCAACATTGTAAAGATGTCCATCTTACCTAAGGCAATCTACAGATTTAATGCAATACCCATCAAATTACCAGCAACATTTTTCCCAGAGTTAGAAAAAAAAAATACAGGAATTCATATGGTAACACAAACGACCAAGAATAGCCAGAACAATCCTTAGCAAAAAAAAAAAAAAAAAAAACAAACAAAGCAGGAGGTATCACATTACCAGATTTCAAACTTTACTATAAAGCTATAATAATCAAAACAGCTTGGTATTGATACAGGAACAGGCATATAGACCAATGGAATAGAACTGAAATTACAGAAGCAAAACCTCAATTTCTCTACCAACTCATCTTCGACAAAGCCTCCACCACCTACCACTGGGGAGAGGAGAACCTATTCAGTTTGTGGTGCTGGGAAAACTGGCTGACTACATGCAGAAGATTCAAACAAGACCCCTTTCTCTCCCCATACACAAAAATTAACTCTAAATGGATCAGAGACCTCAATGTAAAACCTCAAATCATAGGACCTTAGAAAATGCAGGAGATACCCTTATGGAAATTGGAACTGGCATCCAATTCCTGAACAAAACCCGAAACGCACAGGCCATAAGAGATAAGATAGACAAGTGGGACCTTATTAAACTAACAAGCTTCTGAAAAGCCAAAGAAACCATCAAGAGAGCAGAGAGACAGTCCACAGACTGGGAAAAATTATTTGCCAACTCCATGTCTGACAGAGGCCTAACATCTTGGATCTACAAGGAACTCAAACGTGCTGAAAAGAAAAAAACAAACAACCCCATCATAAAGTGGGCAAAAGATATGAACAGACACTTCTCAAAAGAAGACATCTGAGCGGCCAACAGACACATGAATAAATGTTCAACCTCACTAATCATCAAGGAGATGCAAATTAAAACTACACTGAGATACCACCTAACTCCAGTCAGAATGGCCATTATCAATAACTCAAAAAATAACAGATGCTGGAGAGGATGTGGTAAA